>VBRH01000079.1:21341-38476 GCA_014578085.1 Cardamine resedifolia
AAAAAAAAAAAAAAAAAGAGAAATTTATGGTGGGGCAACTATATTATAAAACAAAAGAACCAGAAAAAGAAGTTATGATTATGTTCTATTCACGGAGAAGACAAGATGAAGTATATTTTATGTTTCAAATTATATCAGATCTCTTAGCTTTATCGATGCTATTTTATGAATGATGATAGTGGACTCCTTTTTCCTAGTTGGGATAAAAGAAAAAATCATCCATTTCTTTTCTTGACGCATTTTGTTCATGGCAGATGACTTTATTGCTTGCTTACTCTTTGTTACCTGTTCTATCCAACATTACGCTGTCCAATGATCACTTAGTACTATGTTATGTGTTTAAGTTTTTGACTTTAGTCAGCTTCTTGGGTACGGATGCTATGCAGATCAAAGATATGGCATCCAAATTCTCCGGTGCGCATAAACAAAGCAAGCCAACTCCGGGCTCCTCGAGCAGCAACTTGAGGAAAGAGCAGAGAAAGTTTCCGGATTTTGACACTGCATCAGAAAGTGTTCCATACCCTTACCCTGGTGGAAGCACGAGTTCCACTCCTGCTTGGGACTTGCCAAGATCGTCCTACCATCAATCTGGACGGCCTGACTCAAGATTCACATCATCAATGTATGGTGGTGAACGCGAATCCATCTCTGCTCAGTCGTGTGATGTGGTACTAGAGGATGATGAGCCAAAGGAGTGGATGGCTCAAGTAGAACCGGGTGTTCACATTACATTCGTCTCACTCCCCAGTGGAGGAAATGATCTTAAACGGATACGTTTCAGGTACTTGAAATCCATTATATCCATATAACATTTTCAAGAATACACTTCACTAGTGGACATACAATGATTTGATGTGAGATGAAGCTTACATTTACTTGTATCTTTGCTGAAGCCGGGAGGTTTTCGACAAGTGGCAAGCTCAGAGGTGGTGGGGTGAGAACTATGACAGAATAGTTGAGCTTTACAATGTTCAGAGGTTTAATCGCCAAGCTCTTCAAACCCCTGGTAGATCCGAGGACCAGGTAAAAACATCATTCTTTAGATTACAAGTGAAGAGAATGTTTATGAGTATTCTTTGACTTGGACTTCTGAATGTTTCTTCTTTCAGTCGCAGAGAGATTCAACTTACACAAGAATTGACTCAGCAAGAGAAAGCAGAGATTGGACTTCAAGAGACAATAACTTTAGACCACCAGGAGGCAGCGTCCCACATCACTTTTATGGACCTCAAATGGATGCTGCACGAAACACCACCTCATCTAGGGACGATCCACCTTCGGTAAGTAACGCTAGTGAAATGCAAGCTGAGTGGGTTGAAGAGGACGAGCCTGGCGTTTACATTACCATCAGACAGTTACCAGATGGAACCAGAGAGTTACGCCGAGTCAGGTTCAGGTAAACCAATTAACCGAACATCGGTTTAGGATGAAAATCTCTTTTAGTTTACTTAAAGATGATTACCAATTTTCCTCCATTCATTCTGAAGTGATTAAAAGTTAGACTAGAGAACCAGTTATTTTTAGCATTTGTATCATGATTTCTTTGACGGTTAACCGTTAACCAAATCGAACCGGATTTTTGCAGTCGGGAAAGGTTCGGGGAAGTGCATGCCAAGACATGGTGGGAGGAGAACAGAGACAGGATACAAACACAATACCTCTAAGGGGGAAGGGAAAAAGAAGACCAATATTTAATCTTCTCTAACACAACACAGGTATACACAAAATCAGAGTTTTGTTCATCTTCTTGAAGATTTGGAAGAAAATCAGAATGTGATATGAACACAAAATGAAAAATTGGAGGAAATTTTGATTTTTAGAGATTTGTAGTTAGTTAGTTCTCGGCGTTTTGACAGCTATGTAATTTTCTTGACCATGAGATGAGCTTTATGCCTTTATTTATTTGTTCATTTTATCCATCTGTTTTCATTGTTTTTTGGATGCTTCAAGTGAATAGATTATTTTCAATTTGTTTGCTAGTAGCACAGTATCATGCGAATTCTATTCTGCTAAAATCTTCAAATGGAGAGGAGAAAGAAAATTAATATCCATAAGAAAAAAATATACTCTGTTTCTGAAAAATATCAAAAGACTTTAATTGCAAGTTTGTAACGAAATAGACAAAGTAGTTGCAAAAACTCAATCCTATTGATGAAACGAAACGGTCTTCTTAATTGGGAAAGCATCGGATACACAATGTATCTTTTATGATTCACAGGGCATGAAACGGATGATTTTAGTTAAATATATAGCATTCATTATGATTTTGTTTTGTTCTTAGACAGAAAACATAAAAAGAGTCTAGATCAACCCTGGTTCTTAGATACTACCGGATGGTTCGCATTCTTCTAGTAGATTAAGCAAGTGGTGCTCGGGCGCACTTAGCGAAGGCAAGATCAAACGGTTGGGATTACATTGGCTAGTCTGTGATAGTTTTGTCACAGAGACATCAGATTCTTCATCAACTCCATCTTTGACAATCGCCAAATCACCTCGTCTCCTCATCGAAGCCGACAGTCTCTCTTTCCAGATTCTACCGTCCTGTGATCACAAAAGAGTAAAGCTTTCTACAAACACACTTTTTTTGCAGTTTTTTCACATTAAATAAACCATTTTTTCTTTTCTTTTAAACTTCAAGAATCATACATTGAGAATGGATGGCTCGGGGAGTGGACATTGGATCGGTTGATCATCGTCAAAGGGCTCATTCGGGTGTTCCACCGGTTTAAACTCTGTTGCTACTTCGATCCCATGAGTAGCAGCGGTTGTGGTGTTAGTTGAAGCAACAGTATCAGAACTTGAAGGCAACCCTTCTCTACCATCCTGATCATAAGACAAGATTCATGCCAAATGTTGGTTGAAACCAAATTATGTCTTTACCAGAGAAATAAAGGATCTCAGATTCAACTATAGCTTAAAAATTTATTAAAAGGGAATCAGATTACAAAAGAACAGAGAGAATGTTCATCATCAAAGATTCATACGGAAATATAGAAAACAAGTAACTTTAAGTATCTCCCAGTCTAATCATAAACTTTTGAGCCTAAATTATTAACATCTAAAGGTGATATATAGAGCAAAGAAGGGCTAAACCAAAAACAAATCTACTGAAGAAGCATCAAGAGCAAAATCTAACAGAACAAAATCCCCTGTTCCATATAACTTGTACTTAAAGAGCAAACTATTAAAGACAATAGTTGGAAAAAAAAGCTTCAAAGTTTTCTTTGAACACAAGAGCCATGAAACCTTGACTGGAATCGATCAGTACAAACAACTAGAAAAGATAGCTTACGATGGCACTCTGTGTTCGTCTGTGGACGCCTCCAACAACAGAAAATCTGGAGAAAATACCAACCATGATATTGAGCTGGTTTTTCTTGTTTTTTTCGTAAAATTTCTTTGGAAAAGAAGAATCCTCAAAGACTAGAAGAAAGAAACTTGTTCGAAGAGTATAAATTCTCCAAAGCAGAGCCACAAAGATGGCTTCTTTAAATCTGCAGAATATTACAGTGGACTGATGATAAAATGCTTTCTCAGCTTTAAGCTTTGCTTGGTTTCAACAGATTCTCGGTTGTGGCTTCTTTTTGTCTCGTCTTAGTTTTCTTTCTCCATCAACTTTTCTTAGGCTTTAAAAACTATTATTATTGGTGATGATTCATTGCCTTGTAAAAAAGAAATTGATTAATGACAAAATTTTCTGGTTAAGCTAATATTTGTTCTTTAGAGAATAAAATATATAACTCATTCAATTCCCATCGAGAAAGCTACAAATCAACTAGACGGATTATTAATTTGACTAGAATAATAATTAAATTCTTTGAACCATCTCAAGACCTCAAGTGTTATTAAATTATTTTATTATTTTTCAGGACAGGGCTACTAGTCTACTACGTATGCAAGTATCTAACTACTAAGACTACGTGCAATGACATAAAATGACATGGCAAATTTATGTGTTGATAACATACAATGGAAAATGTGGGTTTGTGTGACATGGCAAATTTTTATTGGACTAAAAAATATTTTTGGTCGATCAGATTTTTTTTTGTAAATATATAAATTAAAATATGTGCAGCTAATTGATTGGATGATCAGATTTTTTACATTTTTTTTCTATCTCAGTTAGTTAACATCAATTATTTTATAATAATAATTATTATATTTATATATATTTTATATCAAAATTCATTATTTTTCATACACTGAGACTAGTTTCATTTGATTTGGAAACAGAAAAAAAAATCATATTTTTACTATATTTTTTAGTATTAAAATAAACTTTTGTTTTTAACTTTAAACATCGGTTTAGTGAAATATATCCCAACAATAACCTTTTTAACACTCAAAATTTTTCTAATTACCTTTTCAACTACCCAAATCCCAACAAATATCAGTTTCAAAATCAATCTTCTAACCAACCCCAAAATATACCAAAATATCAGTTTTCGTAACTTTTTTGTTTTAATAATAACTATCTATATTTCTCGTCGTTATTTCTTGTAAAAAATATTTAATAAAAATATTTAAATCTTAATTATTTTATTTTAAATTTTAATCAATAATTATTATTAATAATATGTAATCACAAAAAATAAAAAATAAAATAAAATATAAATATGAAATAAAATTGGTAGGGTATGGTGTTGTAATTTTATTAAACAAAACCATTGTAGAAAAAAAAATGAGTGGGTGTTGAATTATGATCTGGAAGAAAGAGAAGATGAGGTGGAATGTTAAAAATTAAAAAGTTGGTGTTGTAACATTGAAACCATTGTAGATAGTCTAAAGTTGGAGTAATAGTCCCTTAGAACATGTTCATTGGGAGTCTCTCACAAGAATCTTTCATGTATAAAAGAAATAATAAAATAAAAAATAATATTATTTAACTAAAATAGTCTCTCAAACAAGTGGAAAACGTCTCTCAAAGTTTCTCATTTGAGAGACTCTCTTCACTTTTTTTAGAGACTATTGTACACTGAATCGTCTCATAAACTGACTCGCCTTGTACACATCTCGTAAACTGACTCGCCTTGTACACTGAATCGTCTCGTACACCGACTCGGACTTGTACACCGACTCGTTTTGTACACTATTTTGTACATATTTGCAAAAAATACCATCGTCTTGTACACCATTTTGTACATATTTGCAAAAAGTATCATCGTCTTGTACACCATTATGTACACTACAATATTTTGTATACCACCATATTTGTACATCGTTTTGTATCATTTTTGTATACTATCATATTTCGTAACTTTTTTCTCTCGTTATTATCTCTCGTCATTTTTTCTAAACTTTTTCATTATTCTCTAACCTTGTACACGTACACTACAAAACAATGTATATGCGAATGAGTGTATTTGTATTTGTTAGGTCGGGTATACAACAAGATGATGGTTTTAGCGGTATACAAATGTAGTGTACAATACAGTGTATATAAAAATTTTTGGGTGTACAGAATCAGTGTACGGAGATAGTGTATATGATTTTTGGTTATATATTTATAGAAAATGGATTTCATTAGATTCACAAATTTTTTTAAAAAATTATAGGTTTGTTTTTAATTTTTTTATATTTTATTTGTGAGATAATAAGCTAAAGAAAAGAAAAGAGAAGAAAAAAAAGAGAGAGAGTGTGTGTGGGAGGGGAAGGAGAAGAAAAAAAAAATGTGAGAACACATAAGAGAATATAAGAAAGATAGGAGAGACATAGGAGAGACGTATAGAGAAATAAAGAGAAATAAAGAGATAGTGAGATAAGAAGAGACGAGAGAGATATGAATGATGTCTATTTTTTTTTATTATGAGAGAGATAAGAAGTGTCCAATTCTTTAATTATTTTCCAAATAACTGTCTAGTTTTCAATATCCCAAATATTAATTACGTTTCCAATTTCAAATCTGTGTGTTGTGTGTAAATGATGCAGACCAATGGCCAAATTCATTGATTAAAATAAAACACCTTTGCTTCTGTGCTATTATTATTGCATATGGCAAAAAGAGCAGTTAGGGAGGAACGAGCAGAGATATAACAATTTTCTGCATAGAAAGAACCTTAATCGATCCACAAAAGTCTCCCTAAAGAGATTCAACCAAACATTGTTGCAGTACCAAGAAACATTCCTGTTAAAGGAAAATAAGTTTAGTCCTATTTGATCATAGACGTTGAATCTCCTTTATTATTTTTTAAGCCACTACGAAACATATATATACAAAAAGGCTAAGACCGTAACAGGGACTTACAAGGTTACCCCAAAAGCTAACACCTAAAACCAAACCAAACTAATGAACCCACTACTTGATGGTCACAAACTTGTTAGTACCATGCCTCGCCCAATGGTTCTTGAGGTCAACAGGGTGAGAGAGGTTATAGCCTTCGCCAGCAAGCCTCACAAGGAGCTTGACATAAGCACCATTGCTCATTTTTCTTCCAGCAAGACGAGATCCGGGTCTTTTGGTGCTCATGGGAAGTGGGTATGTCGATATGCTGATGGTACAGCACGAGGATTGCCAACCGCCCATACCCCATTTGTAGCATACCCTTGAAACGCCTGTACATGAACATATAGGAGGAGGAACCCTGGAAGAGTCGAAGCTTGAGATGTCAATCTTGATGTCAGGATTATTTTTCTCGCGTTTTGTTTCTGGTAAGCTTGGTGTTTTCTTTGGCTTATTGGATGCAGAGCGTTTCTTCCTCGGTGGTTTTGGCTTCAAAGCTTTCAAAGGAGACTGATTCGTGGACTTCTGTTTCACAATTTCCATATCGTTTCTGGATTCTCCAGTAGGAGGAGGAGGAGGAGGAGGAAACAAAAGAGCTTGAGGCACCATAACACATTCAGCAGGATTTGCTTCAGGGACTTGAGAAAGATCGATGCATGTGGTCTTTGGAACAGGAAAATAAGAATGGAACCAAAGAGCATTAGACGCAGTCGAGAATGAGTCCTTGTTCGTGTTTGTAGCAGATAGCATAAGGTTTTGTGAAGGAAATGAAGTCATCTTGATAGCTAGTTTCAGTGGAAAGATCACACCCTCACGTTGCAGCTTCTACATTGAAATCAAGAACAGATATGATGAGCCAATATATTTCCAATCAACAACTGAAACTAACACTACGAAGCAACACACAAATCCAGAAGCAATATAAGTATCAAAGAGACTTTACTAAATGCTCTATCCAATGCGGAGGAACAAAGATCATAATCTATAGTTTATCTTCCAGTAACAGTCTTCAATCAAAGACAAAGGTTTACGAGACAGAATCTGATATGTATATGGCTGATTAAGCACACAAAATTGAGGCAAGGCATCTATTAGGAAAATTCTAAGAAACCCAGATAATCAGAACACATTACACACAGATATAAACATCTAAAACTTAAAAGATTTGATCTTTTTATATTGCAGCCATGCAAAATCAAAACCTTTACTAGGGATCCAAAAGAATCATACCAAGAAACAGAGTCAACTACTAAAACAGTGATCTTTCGGCATACGTAAACAAGAGAGATCGTCAGAGTTACCAATGGCGATACTTCACCGCTATGCTCGTTCCACTTCGCGTCTTCGCCCACTCTCTCTCTCCCTCTGAAGCCGTGAAGCGTGAGCTTTGATGGACGAATTAGTTACTTTTTGGCCTTGAGAATTTTAGGGTTCACTGAATTTTTAAACGAGCCGCTTCTGATTTACCCTAAGCATTGATATATATGTTTACAAAACAAAAAAATATTATCCACTGCCTGGCTTTGAACCCAAAATATGGTATCAATGAGATAATTAGCCAAAGTGCTACAGCGGAACATTTGTTAAGCCATGAATTTATACTCTATATATATATATATATATAGAGAGAGTTTTACACTTCGAATAAAAATTGATAAGAATGAGATAAATATTAGCCAAAGTGCTACAAAGGAACTTTTATTAATCCATGAATTTATACTCTATATATATATATTTGTGTAGAGAGTTTACACTTGGAATAAAAATTGATATACGTTTACAAAACAAAAAAATTTATTATCCGCTACCGAGCTTCGAATCCGGAATATGATATTAATGAGATAATTAGCCAAAGTGCTACAACGGAAATTTTGTTAAGCCATGAATTTATACTCTATATATATTTATGTAGAGAGTTTACATGCACTTCGAATAAAACTTGATATGCGTTTACAAAATAAAAAATATTATCCGCTGCCAGGCTTCGAACCCGGAATATGTTATCAATGAGATAATTAGCCAAAGTGCTACAACATAACTTTTGTTAAGCCATGAATTTATGCTCTATATATATTTATGTACAGAGTTTATATACGTTTACAAAACAAAAAAAAATAGTATACTTCGAACCCGGAATATGTTATCAATGAGATAATTAGCCAAAGTGCTACAACATAACTTTTGTTAAGCCATGAATTTATACTCTATATATATTTATGTAGAGAGTTTACACTTCGAATAAAAATTGATATACGTTTACAAAACAAAAAAAATTATTATCCGCTGTCAGGTTTCGAAACCGAAATATGATAACAATGAGATAAATATTAGCCAAAGTGCTACAGTAGAACTTTTGTTAATCCATGAATTTATACTCTATATATATATATATATATATATATATATATTAATGTAGAGAGTTTACATTTCGAATAAAATTTACAAAATTAAAAAATATTATCCGCTGCCGGGCTTCAAACCCAGAATATGATATCAATGAGATAATTAGCCAAAGTGCTACAGCGGAACTTTTGTTAAACCATGAATTTATACTCTATATATATTTATGTATAGAGTTTACACTTCAGAAGGATTGAATACAAAATTTGTAAATAGACTTGTATAAAATATGTATAGAGTTTACACTTCAGAAGGATTGAATACAAAATTTGTAAATAGACTTGTATAAAACGTTTAAATAAGATGTTATTTATCCCTTAGCAGGCGATAAATAATAATAATTTGATATTTTTAAAGATAATTTATGAACAAATGAGTTGTTGTGATAATGTGATTAACTATGAGATTGTAAAAAAATTACTAAAACCTGGTTAGCTGCGAGTCCAATAAAGATGATCAACTTAGGTTTATGAATTAAAATTATAAAATGATATATATATATATTTCGAAATTTTGTTATTTTGTCACCAAGATTTTTCTTCGGAAATTTACTACATCAGTACATTGAACTTATCTATGCAATGTTAAAAACTTATGGGAAAGCCTTTTGGCACATGTGACATTTGGTCTAGTTTGGCACATAAAATATCAACATTTGGTGTAAATATTGAAATTTGGCATATGAATATAAATAACTTTGGTACTAGTAAAGATGTGCTAGTTTTCGGTTACTTTAAATCAAAATTATTGAATTAGACAAATATTATTGACATGAAGTGTTTGTTTGAGAAACAACAGGAAAAAAAATACAAAAAGATAAGAACCATCTATGTTCACTGAGTGGCTGAAACCAAATCAGGAGGTACAGAAGCAAGATCAAGCACCCACGACTCTTTTAGCTCAGCTCCAGATTCCTCTTCTGGCAGCTTCTTGGCCGGAATCTGATGAGAGAACAACGCTGCAACATCGTCTTTCTCGACCCACCTAACTGCATTATACCCGTAATCCCGTCTCTTGAACAAGTTGCTATGCTCGTTAACCTTCTCCAAATACGCTACACTCAAGCCATACGCATCACTGTACATTGTCAAGCACACGACAATTTCATAGTGTCTGGTCTTTCTTCTCTGAAGACCCGGATTTGTCTCTGAGTAGACTGCCCAGACCGAGCCTTTCCTGGGATATATTTGGTATACTTCTTGTGCAGCCCTTTCGCAGTTCACAACGTGAGAGAATGGTTTGACTTGTTCGATCAAGATTTTCTCTGCAACCCGGAACCTCCCACAAGGCATATGAGAAGAACTGTTCTTCATCCAAGAGATCAGTTTCTCGCTCTCAAAATCCAACCACCTGATCCAGACCTTGAAAGGATTCAAAGAGACAACTTCACTTACCAAACAGTAACTCCGAGGCATTTTATCATCACTGCCATCGTAAATCGCCCAAATCTGCCCTTTCTTGAAGCTCCTTGGCATCCTGTCCTTAACAAAATCATACAGCTCGAAATCCTCATCTTCCATGTAAATTTCTTGGATCAACTTACCACGATCCCTCTTCCTATCAACCCGTGGCACGTATTCTAAATCCACTATCTCAGTTAACTCCTTGTGGTTCATTGTCTTCTTCTTCTTTGTAGTCTTCCTATCCTTTAAGGTTTCTTGTTTTTCTTTCGCCTTGCTAGTACTCATCTCCATCAAAGTTTCATTCATGGAGACATCACCTGAAGATCTCTCCTGCGTTTCCGTTTCCATGTTTTCTACTCCAATACTATCTTTATCAGTGATCTTCGACTTCACCTTCGATTTGTTTCTCTTTATCACAGATTGCATTTCTGCCAAAGTCATCATCCCTTCATCTTCTTCATCCAACCTCTCAGATACATTTAAAGCTTCTGCTCCCTCCTCTCTCATCTCCCTTGTTTCACTCGCTCTTCTCAGACTTTCACCATTGCTACCAACACGCTTCTTCCTCCTACTATATGTTATGATCTTGGAAATGTTTTCACTTCCATCTCTACTTTCTACTTCTTCTTCCTTTGCCTCAAAACCACTCTTGCAACTAGGGCACATCAAATTTTGCCCTAGATACTTCCTATCAAACTTGTGCAGCGACCTACAACCTGAACAAACCGTCAAAAACGTCTGCGTTTCATCATCACCACAACCACCACTACCCATTTCTCCCTGAATCCTAATCCTCAACTTCATATCATACTCAGTCCTCCTAACTTTATCAGAGAAAACCCTAAAAGCCTCATTCAAAAGCTTGAATCCTTCCTCGCACCCAGCGTAAGGATTCTTATCAGGATGCAAGACCAAAGCTAGCTTCCTATACTGTTGTTTTATGGTATTGATGTGAGAGAAAGGCTCTACCTTTAGAACCTTGTACCATTCCGGAAAATCTCCGGCCGTGGAGACGGAGCTGATGATCTCGAAGGCGGTGACCATGGCAGATACACCTTCCGAGTTCGGAGACAAGCTAAGGGCTTTCCGCGCGTGATTCAGGGCTGACATCAAGTCACCGCAACTGAAACTCGATTCCGCTAGGGCTTTGTGGTGTAGTGATTCCTTTTCTACTTCTGAGTCCGATCCCGACGCCATTGCTGTGTAGACGGAGACACGAGACAGAGAGAGACGCCTTCAAAAACTGCAACTTTGAAAGAGGGCTAAAAGAGAGCTCTGTGTTTCTGACCCTATTCTTTTCATTCTTTTTCTTTCTTACCCTCTTATTTCTTATAAATCTCTCTTGTGCTTGAGAGTTTTTTTTGGAGAATTCACATACAACACCACACCTTTTACATTTCAAATTTGAATTAATCAATTTTTATTTCTCCTAATAATTGGAAATTAAATCAATACAAGTTACACTTACATACTATAGACTTCCTAGCTCTTTTGGCATAAAATATTTTATATATTTTATGTACATGATAAATGTGAAATTTTGATGAAAAGTAACATTAGCTTATCTACTTTCTACCAATGACTATCATTTTCTATCAAAATGTTTCCTAATAAGTATAAACTTATGTGTTTATATAATTTGAAATATACTTTGCAAAACTACCTTTACATGAATTATATATAAAAAAATCAACAACTATCAACTTTAGTTTAAAGAGACTTCCTTTACATTTGAAAAAAAAACTTCCTTCTTAAATTTGACATTTTTGGAGGGTTACAAACCTATTGAGAGGCTTTACATGGATAAAATCCATAAATAAGTTTTAAAGAAGGGGTTTAAAAATTAATACTTAATTTAGCAAAGAAACAATTTTTATTCCTCGTGAACTCCACGCCCTCCCTTCTTCTCCGTCAGAAAAAAAAAAACACAAACAATCAGCCAAATTTTGTTGGTCAAGACATTGATTCTCTCAATCTCTGCAATTTAAGCTCAGAGATTCACACCCACATCTCCAGTTGTGCTCAGAGTTTTTAAAAATTACCGGTCTTTAGGTATATCTGTTGCATCTCCAAGTTTGTATCTTTGGTTTAGATTTTGCGTATATGTTCTGAATTCGATGGAGTTTTCTAGGTTTTTTCGGGGGCTTTCTGTTTATACTGCTGGGTTTAATGTTATTGTGTTGATCAGCTCCGACATTGTTACCTATTTCTGTATACGGAGAGAAAAGACTAGACCTTTCAGCTGTTGGACTATCAATATGTATATATTAGTCTGTGGTGCGTAGGAGCTGTATTGGTCAACGATCAGTAGGAGAAATCTGTAGCATCTAATTAGCTGGAATGTTGACTTGTTGGGTTTATGGATAAGTAGATCTTGGTCGTGAATTAGCTTTAGCTGACTTCGTCTTGCAGGGAGCTCGATTAGTGAAAGTGATAATGGCTAGCAGTGAGATGGAAAAATCGAGTAAAGAGAAGGAACCTAAAACGCCGCCTTCTTCTTCTTCTGCTCCTCCCTCTTCACAGGTTTGCGTTTGTCCTTTCTCTACTTTCAATTTTAAGAGAACTCTAATATAAGAAAGGAAACAAATCCCATGACTTTAGCGACTGGAAGTAAGATACTAGAAAGGAAATAGAAATATTTTCAAATCCTAGATTTCAGCTGATTGTTATTCTGTATCTCTCTATCAGTGATTTGCTATAGTTGGACTATTTTGTGTTTGCAGGAACCTTCGTCAGCTGTGAGTGCTGGCATGGCTACTCCAGATTGGTCTGGTTTTCAGGTTTAAGACAGACTCCTCCGTCTATGTAATTGTGGTCTGTTTTTCTTGTTGCATTTGATCGTTATGGGTTTCTTTGTTTCTTCTTCTTTGACAGGCATATTCTCCTATGCCGCCTCATGGTTATGTGGCATCAAGTCCCCAACCTCACCCTTATATGTGGGGCGTTCAGGTAAACTAGCTTACATTTATCGCTTTGTGATGTGTATATCGGTGTTCAGAGTGCTGGAAAGTTGCATTTGACTTATTGATTTTTCATTTTTGAACTTGAAGGTTTGAGGGTTTAGTTTACATGAGTTATAGCGTTTGATATTGATATTTGCATGCTTTAAGAATTGGTCTTGTTCCGAGTCAAGATTAACTATCATTAAAATAATGAGTTTGTTCAGCTCTCTGTCATCATAGCTTTGATATGATTGCTGAATGTGACATCAACCTTTGCAGCATATGATGCCTCCTTATGGAACTCCGCCTCATCCATATGTTGCAATGTATCCCCCAGGTGGCATGTACGCGCATCCTCCAATGCCTCCGGTACTGCCATACTGTAGATATTCGATTTCAATGGACATGTATTGAAATGGTGGCTATTATCATATCTTTTAACACATTCCATTCTGAATCAGGGTTCTTATCCTTATAGCCCTTATGCTATACCTTCTCCAAATGGAATGACCGAAGCTTCTGTGAGTTTGCGTCCCATCATTTTTCATTGGGTTCTTTCCCAAATTGTCTTTGCTACCTTGGTTACTGTGGGATCATAATCAAGATCTGATTTTATGCAGGGAAATACTACAGGCGGCACTGAGGGGGATACTAAACAATCTGATGTGAAGGAAAAATTGCCTATCAAAAGATCAAGAGGAAGCTTGGGAAGTTTGAACATGATTACAGGAAAGAACAATGAACCTGGGAAAAACTCAGGAGCATCAGCCAATGGAGCTTACTCCAAAAGGCATGTAACTTGCTTGATTTTATCCGGTCTGTGGAACATGGCATACCGTACGCGTGGTTGTATCATAGGTTTTTGATTATGTCTGAACTAGGACCTCTTCTGGACTTATGTTTACTTCATTAGATAAATATCCATTCTATTATTGCTCTGAGATTCAGAATATTTTGGTTACAGTGGGGAGAGTGCTTCTGATGGTTCCAGTGAAGGAAGTGATGCTAACTCTCAAAATGTAAGTTTCAGAAAGCGATCATCAGCCTTTGCATTTTAATCGTTTCGGTAGGCATTCATTCTGCCAACCATGTTGTGATGGGTTACTGTTTCATGGGGATTACCTTGTTGGTCAACTGTGCAATCGTTCAATAAATATGACAATATGTCAGTGATTCTTATTTGTTTTGCAACTTTTGTAGGACTCAGGATCTGGACAAGATGGAAAGAATGGTTGGTTTATGATCCTTTCTTTTTTTCTTTCATTACTATCATGTGACTACCACCGTGAAATCTGCTTACCGTAGAGTTCTTTATTGTTTTGTCATTCAGCTGAAACAGCATCAGAGAATGGTGGTTCTGCTAATGGTCCGCGAAATGGAAGTGTTGGTACATCTCTTCTGCCGGTGAGCCAGACCGTGCCAATCATGCCATTGACAGCTGCAGGTGTTCCAGGTCCACCAACAAATTTAAATATTGGGATGGATTATTGGGGTGCTCCTACTTCAGCTGCTATCCCTGGAATGCATGGGAAAGTATCTACACCAGTTCCTGGAATGGTTGCCCCAGGCTCACGAGATGGTGGCCATTCTCAACCATGGTTACAGGTGTGTGCCCATCTTTCTTCCCCTAATTCTTCTTATAAATACTCAAATTCAAATTTCTTTTGTCCTCAAACTCGTATTTGCTTGTCTCGCAATTAGGACGACAGAGAACTTAAGCGACAGAGACGGAAGCAGTCCAATAGGGAGTCTGCTCGAAGATCCAGGTTGCGCAAACAGGTACCAAACATCCCCTTAGATCATAATCCTCGCATCTAGGACCCCCATATGAGCAAATTATGGACACGGAAGAAGTTTGTGTTTCAGGCTGAATGTGATGAACTGGCACAACGAGCCGAAGTGTTGAATGAAGAAAACGCAAGTCTCAGAGCAGAAATCAACAAGCTCAAGAGCCAGTGCGAAGAGCTCACCGCTGAGAACACCTCTCTCAAGGTAAAAGAAACTTCCAAATTTAGCTTTTAGAACCCAACCACCCAAACATGAACCAATGCCAGGTTATCACTCACTTTACATGGGACACAGACAGTGAAACTCTCAGTCTTCTATATTCTTTGTTCTTGCAGGACCAACTTTTAACATTCCCTGCACTTGAAGGCATAGAGATGGACAAGGATGACCAAGAACCAGACACCAACCAAACAGGCGTGGCAGAGACAAAGGTTGATTCCTACAAAGACTCGAAGTGAGAAAGACATGCAGCAAAACAAATTCCTAACACAGGTATAAAAAGTAGCAGCAACAACAACAAAAGCAACACTCCGTGGTTCTTTGCTAACAGAGGGTAGTAGGATTTTAGGTATCAGAGATCAATTGGTTTGGAATAGTTTTCAGCCTTCTTCAGAATTAGTCATTCTCAGTGTGTGTAAGTGACTAAAAGTAGCTATTGGGAACAAAAATTCTCTTCTTTTAATGTTTTTATTTGCCTTTAATCTATTTGCAGAAGCGAAATTTAGGCAATGTGCCGTTTGTATCAAAACAACCTTTTTAAAAATAGTTTGATTAGATGTATTTTGATGTTTTTATTTCTTCTTCACTTGAATGTGTTAGCGATTGCGATTGAATCTACGTCTGGGCCAAATACAGAAACGCAAACGCTAATTGTGTTTTGCTGATTTTTGATATTTTTGTAATCATGTCCTCTTATCATTGTTGCGTAGATCATAAAAGTGGCCGTGGCCCGTGGGTTAGGCTCCATCACTTGATCAAGTGGCATTAACCAAAGAAGAAGTAAATATCTGAACTAAGTTGATGCTCTGATAAAATCATAAAGACATGATTAAAGTGTAGAAGAGGAGGTAAAAGGAGTTATCCGAGGAATTTTATGAGCACCAGGTGGAGGACCAAGTTGCAGAGGACAAAATCAGCAAAAGCTCGCTCTGGTGCTAAATCCTGCAATATTCAAAAGGAATGCAAAGATAAATCGCGTCTTGCGAAGGTAATTAGATACATTGTAGAAGCCTAATGAATGATTGTTGAGGAGCTAAAGAAACTGTCACTAGTTTGGTTTGAACAAGATAAATGGGTAAAGTTACCTTAAATTCTTTGTTTTCTTTGTTCACTTGAATCCGGAGGCAGACTATATGAATAGTAAGCACAAGAACAAGCAAGATTTGGTTATTTCAGTATCCAAACATATTCCCAAGCTAACCTTTTCCACAAAGATAGAAACATGAATGTTATAAACACACACTAAACTCACCGGCAAGAACTGCTGTCCCGATACACGAGAGAACTCCAGAGAGAAATGAGTTGAAAGGAAACGATCCAACAAGAGCCATGTAAGCAACCTGTTCAATCACAGGAACAACATACTAGAATTGAAAACCTGTTTTGTGGAAAAACTGCAATAAATAGAGTTCTTTAATTGTAAAAACTCAGAGCAAACATTCAACAACAGAGTGATGGACGCTATACAAAATGAAATCCAATTGCAAATCAAGTATATCAAACTTAATCCAATCCGTAAATATATATATATATATATATATATATAACCCAAAGATTCGAAATTTTAACCAAATTCTCGTAATTTATGAACATAAAAACTCATAAATCTGTTATCCTCATACATAACGAATCGAGAAACACGGATCTAAAGCACAATTGAAGCAGGAAATGAGCTAAGAGTACCTGGATCAGAGCTGTGAAGATCGCAAAACAAACATACAGGTCGATGATCTGTGAAAACGAGTTTAAAAAAAATAACATTGAGATTAGTGATTTTTCGATATTGAAGGGATTTTCAATATCGAAACAAATCGGGAAAAATCCCAATGATCCATAAATGTAAGGGAAGAGCAGAACAAAATGAGAAATGGTGGACCTTGAGATTAGTTGGAGTAGCGAGATAAGCTGAACGAAGAGAATTGAAGAGATCCTGAGCATCTTTACTAGTCGATTTCACCATTTTCCTCCGACTGAGCAACACCACAACACTTTCTCCTGCTTCTTCTTCTTCTTCTTCTTCACGACCCACGAGTGTTTAATCACAGTGAAACGACGTTGTTTCAGGATGGGCTGATTAAACCTGTGAGTGCTTTGGGTCGAGAGGTAGATATCACGGTCCAATTAAAGATTTGAACTTTGACGTAAACTAAAGACTTTTTTTTT
>VBRH01000079.1:39222-55040 GCA_014578085.1 Cardamine resedifolia
TTTTTTTTTTTTTTTTTGGCTTGTCTTACAGAGACGCTATGCATTGCTGACATTTGTGAAAAATCAAAGAGAAACAGTGACATTTCTTCTCTGATACTTTTTAGAAGGCATCCAAGATGAAGATAAATGTATGTATCAGGTGCTACAGCCGGGTTAGTCTCAAGCTTTCTGATGAGTATACTTATATATCTACTCCGGTTTAATGATTGTATCTGCAAGTTTTGTTCGTCTTTATGGATTTCTTTGTTTCTGGAGCTATACATGCTAGTATGTTTTTTACTTCACTGTGCTTTAAGAGCTGTTCCTTTTATTTATCTGTATTCCACTCGTGTTTTTTGTTTGTAACTTCTTTCCTTTCTTGTTATCTCTCTGATTGTTGGATATATGGGCTGAGGCTGTAAGGGAATTTTGCTGGTAGAAGCACGGGCGGATCATCCATGTTTGATTTTAAGATTGTATACTGACTATGTTCTCCTCCTGACTTCCTCGTTTCTAATTACAAACACCTGTACTACCCTTGTATCGACAGTGTTGTTTCTATTGAACATGATGTTTTCGCTTGAATTCTCATGAATCATTGTTCATTGCATGATGATAGTCTTTCGATTCTATGCTTCTTTATGAGATTATTTCCTTGTGGAAACATCCTTTTGATATTTATATATGCATCTCTACAGTTTTTGCATATCTGACGCATAGCCCTTTTCTCTTGCAGGTTTTTTCGATGCTGTTGGTGAGAGTTAGATGTGTTAGTTGACTTTCTATTCAAGGTTCTAGGTTTAGCATTGATAGTAGATAGAAATGGAAGGCAAAATCGTCAAGGTGTTGGATAGTAGTTTTAAAGATGGACTTGGAAAAAAGAGAAAGCATCCTGGGAACTATACTCTATATGATTCTGGAAGCTCATGTGCAAAGCTGCAATGTGTGCTCTCCCCGAACATTTCAACCCAGAAGCTTGAGAAAAGGAGGACATTGGATGATGAAAACAAAGTTAATGTTTCTGAGAACCGTGTTGGGAAGTCTTTGGTTAGATACTACTCTTATTTTAAGAAGACGGGAGTGCCTAAGCGTGTAATGTTTTATGAGAATGGGGAATGGGTTGATTTGTCTGAGAATATTATTTGTGCCATCAGGAATGATCTTGAAGCAAAGAGAGCTGCAATTGAGCTCAATTGGTCTGGTAGCCATTTCGTCCTGGATTTCTTGCACATGCATCGACTAGACTTGGAAACGGGTGTAAAAACACAGCTTGCATGGATTGACATTGCTGGCAAATGCTTTTTTCCTGAAATTCATGACAGCCTTGGAATGGACTGCTGCCATCATATCTGTGGGAAAGATCCAGAACAACATGATCAACGTGAGATCAAGCTGCGCCTTGAAATTGATGTCAATGGGAAGGAGTTACCAAGGCTGAACTTGAATGAGTTGAGTGAGGAGTCTGGTGACAATATGGATGATTTTCAAGTTGTTCAGCGATCTTCAAATAGGCAAGATGACGAGGCATCAGAGGATAGCTGCAGCCGTGAGCTTGATGATGATGTGGAGAAATGGGATGAAACAGGAACTAACATCTTCTCTGGTGTCAAGCCTGCAGAGGTGGAACTGGATAAAGATGCTGTCAAACAAATGTTTGCTTTGGGTAATGCTACTCTAGGGCATGTCGAGTTGCTTGATGTCTGTCAGTTTTCAAGTGAGATTGCCAAAGCTCGTCTATCTCTCTTCCAGAAGCAAGCTGACATCACTAAGAAACGCCGAGGAGATGCGAACATTAGATATGCATGGGTTCCAGCGAAAAAGGAAGTGTTATCTGCAGTTATGATGCATGGACTTGGAGTGGGTGGAGCATTCATTAGAAAGTCTATGTATGGTGTTGGGGTTCACTTAACTGCTGCAAACTACCCTGGTTTCAGGTTTCCCTTCTCCTTCTCCTTTAACCTGCCTCCTGCTATTTTTGTTTTCGTATTTTAGTTTCTTTATTTTATGTTTCTCTGTAAGCACACGTGAAAGGTATTGTTTACAGTGCTAGATTCTGTGATATTGACGAAAATGGTGTGAGGCACATGGTTTTGTGCCGTGTAATAATGGGGAATATGGAGCCTCTTCGTGGTGATAAAGCACAATTTTTTACTGGTGGGGAAGAGTATGATAATGGAGTTGATGATATCCAGAGTCCGAAGCATTATATTGTCTGGAACATGAATATGAACACTCACATTTACCCAGAATATGTAGTTAGCTTCAAGCCGTCTATCCCCAATGCTGAAGGTGATTACTCCCAATTCTCCTTCTGATAAGTTAACATAAAAGTAAAATATCCATCAAAATCAACTGATGACGCATTGAATGGGAGACGGCATATAGATCTTGCTGAATATCGACTATTTGGATCCGAAATCCTCTTAAGTTAGAAAAGGATCCACGCTTGTGATCTCTGGGGTAGTAACACAGTTCATCATCCCGGGGGTCCAGTGAGATATTCATAGCTTGTGTATATGGGTATTTCGACCATCACATTTTGTTTTCTGCAGTATTCGAAACTGGATGACATGTAATGTTTGTGTAGGGAATTTGCATCCTACTACTCAGAATAAGCACGAGACTTCGGGGCTCACCATGGAAGGACCCAAAGGCTCTCCCTCAAATGTGAGTTTAATTGTACCTGAGGAAGATCTCGTTCTCAAGTGCTAGGTGTGTATATTTGATTTGAGACACGAACAAGTAATGCGGCTTGTTTATATTAAGCAGGGGCCAGGAAGGGTATCGAATGGAGGTTCAGGGACCAAAAACAACAATGCCGGTTCCAGCAGTAGGAGGCCCACATCTCCTTTGATGCCTTTCTCAGTGCTGTTCAATGCAATCTCAAGTACAATTGCCCGGAAAGACATGGACTTGATCGCTGCTGATTACCAGCAACTTAGGGTAAATTTATAAACTATTTGAATCTTTGCTTTCTTTTTACCCATATGTCAAGATTGTCTGATTGTTGCTGTTGCAGGAGAAGAAGATGTTGCGGGCGGAATTTTATAAGAAGCTGCGGATGGTTGTAGGAGATGATGATCTGCTGAGATCCACCATAACAGCTCTTCAAAGGGGTTTGGATTAGAAAAATGTGTCGACTTCTCTGTGCTGTCGTGAAACCTTTATAATTAGATTACGACAAACCACATTCGCTCTTTAGGAACTTACTAGTATTGTTATAGTTACAGTCTTTTGGTGAAACTTGTCTCCATTGTCCTGATGTTATTCCTCAGTTTGAATCAGAGTCTTATATTTTGATCAACTGCTTTGGTTCTTTGTGGTGGTAAGATGTGAGGTAAAATTCATCAGCTGTGATTTATTTGGTAGTCAAAACTCAAATCAGCCAATATACATCTTACATTAAATTGTTATTAATGACGATGGCAATGACAAGAAAAATAATCATTTTTTCAAGAGCAATGCTTGTGGGTGGTTTTGTAGGAGAGAGCAAAAGAGCATGTTTGGAACTGTTTATGTAAACTTTTGAGGAGCTCCTGTCTCAGACGACGGATCCCATCCCGGCGGTTGTATATTGGGCCAATCGCCACGACAACCCAACCGTATGTATAGGCTCTTCTTACCTTCAAAATCAATAAACAACCCCATTTAACTTTTATCAGATTAAAACAAGAATTTACAAATGGGTTTCTTCTATTTGATTACCTGGAAGTCCCTTGTCTGAGATGATCAGTTGCTTAAGTGCACTCAATGACGCCTGAGCCACGCTCTTGGCATGTGTCGGGTCCCAACCTTGGAGCTTCACCACCACGTCTGCGTTTGAATATCCAATCTCCTTCTCTTGCTTGTTTCGCCTTGCTTCTTCTTTAGCTGATTCTTCATCTGCATTAAAAACAAATCTTGGATGTATAAGCAATGATTCTTGTTTTCTGTTGATAAGGATCACTATTATTTCTTAAATAGATGCCGAGAGAATTGACCTGTGGCTTCAGTCTGTGATACCCAGACTGTAAATCCGGAGTAAAGATGTCTCCACTTATTGGCTCTCCCCGCAGCTCCATGTTTACCTCCCAAAGTTGAGACAACAGTACGCACATGGCTGCAAAGCCATAGAGATTGGTAATGGTACCCAATCCTGACTGGAAACTGGAAAAGAAATTGAACACTAAGACATGACTTTTTACCTGCTCAAGCTTTCCAACACCGAACTTTCTGCTTCAGCTACAGAATCCGGCCCTTCTGCAAGAATCCCTAAAAGGGAGAAAAAACACATGGGTCCTGAGAGTGAGGAAGATTCCTTGTTAGATGATCAAGATCCAAAAAACAGACTCACAAGAATCAATTGTTTGCTTAGAAAAGCTCTCCAGCAATTCCTTCGAGTCCAGAGGACTGTAGCTGCAGATCATATCAACTGTATTAAGTAAGAGACTCTGAAAAATTTTCACAATACTATGAGCTCTTGAACAAAAGGCGGGAAGGCTGAGAGGAATCTGAATTCATACCCAAGGCCAACCGCTAGCTCGCGAGACACTTTTTGGTTAATTTCAGTTGAATCTCCCACAATGTAGATTGATGCTCCTTTAAGAAGCTGCATCATTCCTGCGGTCAAAGATTCCCATGACTCAACAATATCAGGCCACTTCAATTCTCCATCCACCTTTTTCATGTTTACAACCAACTGATCTTCGTCTATGTACCTGTTCTGGATCAAAACAAAAACTTCAGCCAAGGTAATGTCACCAGTAAGCACAAAACTCATCATACGATGCAAAATTTACGCGTAGCTAACCATATTGTTTCAGAGGGCATTATCTTCTCAAAGAGTTGGTTAGTCTCTAGAAGTGTAATCAGCAATCCGTTACGCTTCTCTTTTACCGCTAACGATGTTCCATCCGCGTCTACGGATATATCCTTTGGAGAAAGTATTTCACCTGTCTTCAACCTCAATCTTAATTCCACCTCTTTGCCACCATCACTGAACTGCATCATTATATACTCTCAAAAATGACTCAATTTTTCACTCATAAATGTACAACAAGCACATGAATGATCATATGATATATATATACCTAGCAACCAGCAATTTATGCGCATTACTACCACAAAAATCTCCATGAGCTTCCATATTAATAGCAGACGAACAAAAATGACATTTGATTGATTCAGGAACCAATTGAATATGGATTTCAAAGAAATCGAGGACGTGAATACGAAAGCTCACCTCGTAATCGATAGTGCTAGTGGATACGGCGGATAAGCAGTTACAGGAGAAGCTATTGAACCGATCGGCGGTAACATTCTGAGAGAATTGCCGGAAACCGCGGCGTCGGAGGCTGTGAAATCCACTGAAAATGCGAGGTGAGGAACGAATCGGAAACGGAGAAGAGAAGGTCGCTTGACCTGTGACAGATTTTAGGGAAGGAGAGTAGAAGATTGTAGCCAAACCAGAAGCATTAGAAGAAGCAAAAGCAGCCATAGCCATGGATGATGATTTCAAACTCACTCAGACAAAAGTATTACGCGGATAAGGGAAAGAGACGAATACCGATCGTTTTAATGGGCCTAGGCCTGGGCCAGAGAAATTGTATTGAGTTTTAGCCCATATTCCATTCTCATTCTACTTAATTCCGTAATCAAGAGTATATAACAAAAATTTATTATAGAAACGAAATATTAAGAACAGTTTTTAATATACTTTTTTGTTTTGATAATTTCATTTAGTATACTTAAATAAGAGAACTAATACATTCCTTCTTAAAATTCACATGTCAAAATAAAGTGTGAGTATCTTATATTTTGGAGATGTGTAGGATACTAGGATTACATTTCGACTCTGTTAAAAGTTAAAAAAAAAACAGAGCTATCTATTTTAAAAACAGAGATATTATTCAATCAATTAAATGATTTTTTTTTGTAATAAAACATGAATTAAACTAGAAAATAATGTTTTTTTTTTAATTCAAAAGAATGATCTTTAATATGTGTATGCAGTACGTACACGTGACACGTCTAATAAAATATTTATACACAACATTGGACTAAAACACAGAGCCTAAGGTCATCGACTTGAGAAATACGATGCATGAGTACGCAAAGTTCAGTTAAAAAAATACGGTGACCGGAGAACCTCCTGATATCAAAGTCACCACGTTCCGGTAGTGGAGGAAAGCTTTGGTTTGGGAAGCTCTTCTGGAAACTTTCCAACAACTATCAAACACAAAAACCAAACAAATGAGAGAGATTTTAATCTTAGATATAAAAATAACAAAAACAGAGGTCTTTTGTTTTTTACGTTTTCCAGGATTGGCATCTCGTTGAGCTCAACGAACTTCTGTTCATTAGGTCAACATCACATCACATGCATGTGTCCAGTATGAATGTTAAGATTTAACATATATTAAACAATTAAGAAGTAAAATTTATTTTATTATTTAATATTTTTTTCTTTGGTTTTCTTTTTCTATTAACAAAAACAAAAATAACATAATTTTATACATGGTTCAGTATCTAGATAATCAACCAACACATATTGTGATAATGTTAGTTATAATTTTGGCATATGTCAAATTTTCGTGAGATAAACCAAAACTTATATAATACGATACAAATATAGAATTTGTTTTTTAGAAAAAAGAAACATAATCCATTGTTCATTGGCTAAGGTACACTAGTGAATTTACAATGTTGTTATGATTTATGAAGATGACGTTTGCTACCAAATGGATGGTGGTCTAGTGATTTTAAGATTTGAGAGATAGCCTTCAAGGTCACACTTTCAACTCCATATAAAAGGAATGATTTACGCTTTAAAGCATCGCAGTTATTCGATCAATCTATGGACTAATAGCATAACAATAAAAGGCCCATTTTATTAGGGCTTAATAAGCTTTTCGTAAGCCCATGATACATGCCGCATATATTTATTTATTTTCGTTAAAGTTTAAATTTAATTTTTTTTAGGGGTCATCTTAATTTCGTGTGATTTCTAAGACTTCAGTAATCTTCATTTTCCGAAAATTTCTCGCGAAGCTCAAAACACAGAGATCAGCCATGGCTACTCTCTTCACGACCGCTCGTCCTTCACTCCTCTTTGTTTCTTCTATAAACCCTAGCAAGACCTTCTCTCCTTCTACCTCACTAAAACCTAAATATCTCTCTTTCTCATTTGGCCACCGTCCTAGGCCTCTCCGGTTTACTGAAATCCGATCTTCTCGTCCCTTGGAATCAGAATCCGAATCCGACTTGGATGCGTCTGGAGTTACAGATGAATGGGGTGAGAAACCGGGAGATGAAAATGCATCCGAATCTAAGCCAGATAATGCGTCTGTGATTACGGACGAATGGGGAGAGAAATCCAGACCCGAACCTGAGGAATCCGGGACCCGGTTTTCGGAATCGGATCCTCCAAGGAATGAGGACGAGTGGGAGGAAGAAATTAGCGGAGAAGCTGAAGCCGACTCCGGAAACGAAAGTGCGGTGTCAGATAAGACTTGGGAGCTGAAAAGGTGTTTGGCGGATACGGTGTACGGAACAGAATTAGGGTTCCGAGCTGGGTCAGAAGTTCGAGCGGAGGTTTTGGAGCTCGTGAATCAATTGGAAGCTCTGAATCCTACGCCGGCTCCGGTAGAGAATCCAGAGCTTCTCGACGGCAACTGGGTTTTGCTGCAAGTTCCACTATCCAATTATCTTGTGTCAATGTTATAAAAACCTTAAATTTGTTACTTAGAGTTGCAACAGTGTCAATTGAGAATAGTTTCTGATCATCCGAATTGAGAATGAGATAATTTTGAATCTTTTACTGTTGTTCTAATTTGTGTATCTCATTGGGTTATGAAACAGGTACACTGCTTTCTCTGAGTTGATTCCTCTACTCGCTGCGGGTTCGACACCATTGTTGAAAGTGAAAAGTATAAGTCAGTCAATAGACACAAAGAATCTCACTGTAGACAACTCTACTACACTCTCCAGCCCTTTTGCAGACTTCTCATTCAGTGCTTCTGCTTCATTTGAAGTTCGAAGCCCTTCAAGAATTGAGGTAACTAAACTTACAAGCACTGGTTTGGTATTCTTAAGATCACTGAAGCATTAACATAACAAAACAAAACTATGTCACAAAGGGTTTCTTTGTAGATTTAGATTTTTGGTGGTATCATCATCTGTGTTCTCTTAATGTTTGGTAAATGTCAGGTTTCTTTCAAAGAAGGTACGCTAAGACCTCCGGAGATCAAATCAAGTGTGGATCTCCCAGAGAGTGTAGGTGTCTTTGGGCAGCAAATTAGCCTTTCGTTGCTAAAGCAATCTTTGAACCCTTTGCAAGATGTGGCAGCAAACATTTCACGGGCACTCTCTGGTCAGCCACCTCTCAAGCTTCCGTTTCCAGGAAACCGAGGCAGCTCTTGGCTCTTGACTACTTATCTCGACAAGGATCTCAGGATTTCAAGAGGAGACGGTGGGCTTTTCGTGCTTGCCAGAGAAGGAAGCTCTCTGCTTGAACTCTGAAACATTTGAGATTGGTATATATAGCAGAGGCTTCGTGTAAAAACCATAATCACTAGAGACAAGGATCATAATAATGCTGAATGCAGATTATTAAACTAGATTGCATTCTTTAAATTCTCTTTATAATATGCACTCATTTGTTTGCCCCAGAGTTAGATAAGTTCAATTTTGGTCTCTAGTAAAAAAAAAGGAGGATCCAGCAAAATTGGAGGAATGATATGATGAGATAATCGGATCAAAATTTTCCAAAACATAATCGAGAGTGACCATACCACAGATTGAAAAACTCGGAAATTTTGTTTTTGATTTGTTTTCTTGATCACTTGAAGTAAGTAATATCATTGACAAGTTTATGTTCCCGACGAGATTTTCTGATTATTCGACCAGTTATTATAAAACTCGTATAAAGTGATAAACAGATAAGAAGTGTTTCTTTCTGAGTACAGTTGATATTCGTTAGTTGCTGTGAAATAATATAAGAAACAGATAGAGACCTTTGATGAATTTTGGCGGCTTCATCTCTGCACCATCCACTGCAAAATATCCTTCCTGATGACGCCATCAAACCCACCTCTAGCATAAATTGGTTTAATCAGACTGTATTGACCAGCACTGTAATGCCTATACTGAGTGGTAGTTCCGGTGGGTTTAGGCGGCTTGATCATTATCATCGAAGCGGTCGGGGATAACTTGGACTTTAAGTTCTTCAAGGACAATAACAAGCGCCTATCGACCTCAATGTTCTGAGGCGTCTGCATATTAGGAATCTGAGGTTTGAGACGGGTTGATTCTAATAGAATCTTTGCCTTGTCTATGCTTGGCTCTGTATGTTTTGGTAATAGAATCTGAGCGGATGGTTTCATCCGGTCAAGCCACCGGAGAATCCAGTTTCCTAGATTCCGACCAATTTCCATGTCTCTCTGTTGTATGTTCTTGTGGACCCTAAGTGCCATATTAAAGACTTGATGAGTCCTCCTGCATAAAAAAAAGGAGAGAGAGCAAGTTAAGACACCAATCCTATCAATAGAGAATTGAAATCTCAAATACACAAATCAATACCGGTTGAACAGTATCATTGATTCATTATCCATTATGAGCTTACCATCAACACATCATTTCCCAGCAACAAGAACACTTATAAATCCCACACCGGCACAATTTAGGACTCCAATCCAGCAAACACCAGAGGTTCTATCCAAATATCTCTATGAACAAATGCATAAAGTTTGGTGTCACACTATTGTTGAATCTCAAATCGAATGGTCTGATCAATGTATCGAACTAGGAGAATCTTAGAACCACCATTAAATGGTTTACATGTAAACATAAGCTAGTTCAACGAAACAATACCATCTATAAATAGGACTAAGCTCTCTTGATTCTAATTTCTATAATCTCACTTCCCACATTGCTATGCTTAAATCACAGTTTACAGGATTTTATATGAGATCCAGAACAAAACTAACGGGACTACAACAAATCGAAACCAACCGCATTATTTTAAGAGATCAAAACAAACTAAATTTCGCAATTCAAAGAAACACCAATAAATCAGCCAGCATTGTCATCTATCCAAGACGCCATTTCTTATCTAGAGAAATATAATTCCACAATCTTTTGAATCCCAAGGCATTATAGCTCAAGCACACTATCGAACCAACATCAGAGGCAGTTTAATCGCGAAATCCCCAAAAGGAAAACGAGATCCAAGAGACAAAACAATTTGAAAAAAACCTCACCGATGCAGAAAACTTCGGATCCTTGGATGCTTAGGGCTAACAATCCGACGCTGGGTCTTCAAAGCGAGCCGATAAGTCCGCCTAATCCCCAAGAAGTAGGCTGTTCCCAGTGCTAACTCCCACAAAACCATTTCTTTCTACAACTTTCTTCTTCTTCTTCCTCTACGTATTCGAATATATTCTACAAGAGCCGCCAGAAATTTCAACCTCTTTCCCATCGGAATCACAGATCTCCGTTTCTAGTTTATAGTACCGGGTTGCTTGATCTGCGATGCAATCCTCACCGTCCATTATTATACTTGTTCATCAAGATATAGTTTTCAATTTTTAATGGGCTGGGCTTTTGCAGCCCTGAAAAGTGCCCATATAGCTTATTATTATTCAATGAAACGAAAGAAGATTAGACTCGAGTTTCGCTAACCACTACAGTTAACATTGCCACTTTGCATATCTAATAGGTGGCACTGGCACTATAGACTTATGAACTATTTAATTTATAGATAATATTGTTTTTTCGTCCACCACTCATAAACTATAGTATGGGTAAAAGAAATAACTAATGTTTTGTTTTATTTTCTATCAACAATAATTATTGTTGTTTGAAACGTAAGGACTATAACAAAATAAACTTGGTCTAAAACAAATTGTTATTCACACTAAAAATAGAAACTCTATGTTCAGCAAACAGATTCACCCGAATCCGTTCCGTCGGTGAGACTGTTATTCTACACTCTGTTGGCCATTAGGCATCCCCTCAATATATTATTTTTAACGGACTTAATTTTTTTATATTATGTGTTGTATATAGTTACTATTTTAGATACCAAAGTAAATGAGTAGCGGATTTATCTTTATTTGTTGAATATAGTTACTATTTTAGATACTAAAGTAAATGAGTAGCGGATACGACAACTCTCGTTATTAGAAAGAAATATCAAATATATCTCACAATAATTATTTTCTATTTAATACAGTATGTTAATCATGGTGCATATTTATTTGTTGTTGTACACTTACTCACCAATATTTATTTGAGTAAGCTTTCTCTCTCTATCATCCATCTCTTTTCTCTCTCTGTCGGCGATGCAGAGGTTATCGCTAGACTCATCAGCTTCGAAGCTCTATAGCTATGGAGGACGAAAGGATGACACCTATGATATCGATGAGTTGAAACCAGTCTCCTCTTCTCCTTCTTCGTCGTCTTCCGCTGCAGATTACGACGATCACGAGCTCAAAGACTTTAAACCGCGGCGGTTATCGCTGCTGCAATCGCCTTTCTCGACTACACATCAGAAGCAAGAGAAGCTCGTCCACTTCATTCCCATTCTCACTCTCATCTGCTTTATCATTCTCTACTTATCTTCTCACGCTCCGTCGCAATCAGGTTTGTCCTCCCGAACGATTCAGTGGCTTCGGGTCTTCTCGTGTTTATTGTTGTTTCGATAGGTTAATTCTTTTTCGAATTTTCTCAGATTTGGCTCAGTTTAACGGATTCATGCGTCCTTCTTCAAAGCTTCTAGGTACAATGCTGATTCTCAAATCTCTCATCGATCTATCTAACAGTCGAATTTCATTTCTGTTAGTATGCATTAGCTAATTTGAGCTTCGATTTCTGATTGATTGTTTAGAATCCGACGAAAATGGTGATATGTCTGGCTTAATCAGAGCCGATACTCTATCTATCCGTTCTAGCATAAGGAACCTGCAAGAGACGGAAAGCTTTGCGGCGAAATCACTTCCCCGTCGCCGGACTTCTCACCGGAAAACCGCAGACTTCTAGCTCTCTCTCACTTGAATTTTTTCTTCGTCGCTTGCATGTCGATTTGTTCGTTCGATTTCAAAAAAAAACAAATCGTGAATCGTGTTTTCTGTTATAACTAATCGATAGAAAGATAAATCGAATCCAAGTCTTGCCGCCGGTGAATTAACCGTCATGCTAGAGTGCGCTTTAAAATTAGGCGTAGGTTTACAGTTGACTGAAGTAGAGTAGCTTAGAGTGCGCCTATGGAGTAGTTATGCAATCCAGCTGGAATTTTTGGACCGTTACAGAGCCTCGTGCTACGGATTAATATTCCAGCTGGAAAGAGTCGTCGTTCTCCTCTAGGCAATTAAGCATTTACTTAATACTTATGAGTCAGTGAAAACATAAATAGTATTACTTTCTAGGAGCAGAGCGACCAATCTCCTCTACTCTATAATCATCTTTAAATGTCAAGTCACACAAATTATACATTACAGTTTAAGAAAGGTAATTATACTAAATATTTAGATTTAGATAATTTTATTTATTTGTACATCGGTTTAATCAAAACCGGACTGGCCAAATCCGAATTTTTTCAAAACTAAAGTATACATTACAGTTTAAGAAGTGGTAAAAAATGGCGATAATTATTGAAAACTATTAAATTATCATCGTCGGTTCAAGATGTTTCCAAATCGATCATTATTGCTAAGCTAAAATCCAAATAAACTGAAGGATCAAACCTAAAATGTAATGGCAAGTGTTAATGAGTCCGGTAGACATATCAACGTTATCATTAGAGTCCACTTGAATATTTGATTTATTGATCAGAAAAAAAAAAAGGAGATAAAAAAAGATGGCATTTGGTGAGAGAAGTGATGCCACGCGGACCTGTCATAATGACGACTGTCACTTTAGCTCACCATCATCACCGTGACGCTCTCCCCCCTCGATTCTGTATACGTGACAAATTATCATTGGCTACTTTGATTTTACCTTTCACTTTGTTATCTTGTTGACGCAGTTTCCTCTTATTATTTGTTCTTCTTTCAAGTGGAGTTTATGACTTAAACCCCAAGTTTCCAAATAGTGTATAATTGTCATAGGATTCGCCTTATTAGATATATATATCTAAGCATAATGACGTATCTAATTTAGGATATTATTCTAATCTGATGCAAATGACGCTCACGTATATTTTTGACTAACTTATAGGATATTTATCTGTGGAGATTGTCTCAGCTAGCGATGGCATTACAGTTCACATGATGAGAGACGTATCAAGTCTTTGATCATCTTCAAATTATGGTCTAATGACACACCCGATGTGACTGAAATGTTTAACTTTTTAGTGAATAACAAGTATATTTCAGGATTCTGAAATTTAAGATAGAAAAAAAAAACAAGGCAGCACTGTTTAAAAATATGATCAATAACCAAGATGTTTTGAAATATCTTGCCACACTGAAGTAAACAAGGAACAACAACAAAAATATAGCTCATCTAGGATAATGAAGAGGAATACGATAAATCGAGAGGAAAAATATATATAGAAAAAGTAATAATCAGAGTAAAAGAAGGAGAGCTTATTTGTCATTTTATGATAATATATATATAAAGTAAATATGTAGAGTATCCATATTTTAGTTGAAAATGTGTGGCACCTATATATAAAGAGAATACATGTAATGATCAATGACCATATGATTAACACTACATACAGAAATAACACAACCGTTTTCAACCTTCTTTTTTGTTTTGTTATTCTCATATTTGTTTTATTCTGATTTATTCAAAAACAAATTTAATTCAATATCTCAATCTTGCTAAAATTTCAAATATGTTATGGTTTGAATTTTGAAAAACGAATACCAAATAATCGATATGCGATATTAAGTTAGATTGCACCATTAGATTATATATTTTGGAGTCATATTTGGCAGAATATTAATGATACTATGGAAGAGTAAAAATTGTGAATTATCGTCTATGAAAACAAATTAAACTAAAGTCATCTATGAAAAAAAAATAAAAAAATCAACAACTGTATATGAAAGAAAAAAACAAATCTGAAAATTGTTCAGAGGTCAACGTGGCATTTGGTGGGATGAAACTGAAAGCCTCCGGATGAACTAGAGGAACTCAACGGAACTTTAAGATGACACTTAATCTTGGGCTTAAAGGCCCATGAGTTCAAAAACCCAAACTTAAACCTGATCTTAAACCTCAGCTTCAAGTCAATCCTGTAAATCCCAGACTTCTGATCCTCGCTAAGATCCTTCCGGCCACCGGCGCCGAGCAAAACCAGCCTCTGTCCATTCAACTCCGTTCCAACCACCGTCGTGTTCTTATGTCCCTGGTAAAACGACGGTAAATTCACGGCGGAAAAACGCTGATCACCGTAGAAACCCCTCGCCTCTAACTGATCGTAATGGATCCCGAGTCGTCGGTTAGGGTTACGGATTGAGAAATTCAATGAGAGATTGTAATGGAGGTTATTGTTTTGAGTATCGAGATCAAATCGCGTTAAATTAGCTTCGGCGACTTGGAATTGCACGACGTTAGGTCGGAGTGTAAACCAGAGGATTAAAGCGACGATTGCAAGGCAAGCGGCAATACCAATGATGATGCTGCAGACGAGGTTTAAGAGACAACCGCCGCAGCAAAGAAGGCAGTTTAAGAAGCAACGACAGATGCCGCAACCTACGTCGGCGCCGCGTCGGGCATGACTGTGGTAGGTTTTTTGCGGAGGAGGGATTGGTGATCCGTAGACGGCGCCGTTTAGGGAATAGTTTCCGTTCGCCATGTTTTTCGAGAGAATGCTGCAGAGAGAATCGTAAAGAGAATAACAAGAGATATAGATTGTCCTGCAAGGTAATCAATTATGTGAAGAGTTAGGAGCAATACTATACAGTATATATAGGGATATGTATAAATAATGTTTCCTGATTCCATATAAATTCGGTTTATACTTTTTTTACAACAAAATTTTGTTTTTCTGATTTGTTAGGAAATAAAACTCGTGAGGAGGCGGTTGATATATATGGTTTTTGATATTATCATGCAAACACCAAAAAAAAAAAAAACTAGGGCTTAATACAAACAGGCTTAGATGTTTAAATGATACGGTAACAATTGGGAAAGGTATCTAAAGAAAAAAATTTGGAATCCAAATTTGACCCGGAAAGGGAAAAAAATGTGATACCTAGTAACAATTGGGAAAGGTATAAAACGTATAAAGGGGCAATTCTGTACCAAAAATAATATATTTTTTTATTTAGAACAAAAATAGTATTTTTATTAAAGGGTAATTTTTTTATATAGCACAAATCCTCTAACCTCATATTTTTAGGTTTAGGGTTAGAAAACTCTAAATCTTAAACCCTAAATCCTACCTCATACCTCTAAAAACTATACTCTAAATCCTAAAATATTTAACTCAAATCAACAAATTAAATTATTGTCTTTTATAAAAATGCTATTTTTGGAAAAAAAAAAAACTTATTTTGGTGATTTCTCTAAAGTAAATTAGATAACCCAAAAAATAATTCCAAAATAATTCGGAAATTGGTCAAAAATAATTTTACTGTCAGATTGGTGACATAAAGCCGTAAAAATAACAGAAAAACAATAAGCCATAAATACAAAAAAAAACTAAAAATACCACTTCTGTTATGAACTCATTAGATGAATGCTCATTATAGGCCCATCTTCTAGAATATTCTCTACTTTTGTATTTCTATATATACTTTATATTATTCATGGAATAAGATAGAATTAACCTAGATTCACAGCACGTTATCAGCACGACCCTAACCGCACGAGCTAAAACCCTAGCCGCTCAAGAAAAAAAAAAAAAA
>VBRH01000079.1:64910-85547 GCA_014578085.1 Cardamine resedifolia
AAAAAAAAAAAAAAAAAACTTGCTGTAAATGGAAATTACGAAAAGTGTCATGACATAAACATACTAGTTTCTTTCTATTTCAACTAGTTTTTTTGTGGCGGCTTTCAACTATTTCTATCTTCTAGCCAAAATAAGTAACTTAAAACTAGTTAGTTTATTATTATTTTTCTTGTTAATGCATCCCTCCGAATCATAAAATTTGAAATTTAAGCTTTCTATATACACGAATTGATTGAAATTAAAATTGAATAGGTTATAAAAAAAATACTAATTTAAATAAAAAGTTTGATATAATATATAACCTTCATCGAGCACGATAGCAATGCTCAAGCTCTTGAAGATTTCCGATTCCACAAACTTGGCAACTCCATCCAAACCTCCGATCTCTTCATCGGGAACGAAAGAGACATAGACTGATCGAAGTGGCTTACATCCAGAGGCTACGAGCTTACGAATGGCTTCAAGATACTGCATACCTACACTCTTCATGTCCTGCGTTCCTCTTGCGTAGATGTTGCCATCTTCATCGATCTCTGCTCCGAGCGGAGGATGATCCCACTTCTCTTCCTCAAAGGGGACAACATCGGTGTGTGAATTCAATAGAATTGCAGGTAATGAAGGATTTGTTCCATTCCATTTCAGGAGAACGATTGGTTTTCCCTGAACGAATTCGATCGATTGAGATTCGAGAGAGATGGATTTAGCCTCGGAGATAATGAAATCTGCGGCTGCTATGTAATCAGGATTTGGTTGTACGGTGTTGATTCGGAGATACTTCTGGAACCTGGAAACGATCTCTGTCTCGTCTGTTTTAGCTAAAGATGCAGAGGGAGCCATATTGATGAAGATGAAGTAGCAGAGAATGGTGAAAAAGCTTATTAAGTAGCAAGTTTGAAACTACGTGTTCCACGTCCGTGTATCTCCACCTAAACCGGATCCGGTTTATTTAATAGTTGATTCTGGTCAACTTGAAGATAACGGGCGCATTACACGAGATTGAGTCTTGAACATTTTATCAAATTTCTAGCATTTTAAACATGGTGACTCTTTTAATATACTAAATATCAGAGACTATGACTTTTGACTTTTCAAGCAAAAATATCACATGACTCAAACATGAATATCATTCAAATTCTATGTCATTTTTCCAGAGTCATTAAGAAAGATAACACAATGATACAAAAACGGTTTACTTGCTATTATTGTGACCTGGAAATATTCATGTGGTGGGTTATCCATAATTTTGGACACTTGGAGTCCATTTATGTGTGTATATCAAAATCGAAATACATACATATCACTAGTTTTAAGGTGATAACTACTTATATTTTAAACTTTTAAAGTTTGTATTTCTATTTTAAATTTCCAAAAGTAAAAATTTTGTTTGTTTAAACTCTCAAAGTGGCATTGCGGTTCGCACCAACACTTCAAATGATGGAACAATTAATTCTGTTGATAGAATTTTTTTGGCAGTTAACTCGCTTCAATTAGAGATCCGTTAATATCCAGTATTAACCAAAATTCACTTATCTAAATACTTAATTTTATTTTTTCAAATATCTAGAGTATATTTAAAATTCGCATATGATTAGAAAATTTGACGAATTAAACTATTTTTGTTAATAAAATTAACAATTCTATCAACGAAATTAATTGTTCCGTCATTTGAAGTGTCAGTGTGAATCGCAATGACACTTTAAAAATTTAACTAGCAAATTTTTCTAAAGTGGAAGTCAATAACTTAAAGATTTAAAATGGAAGTGCTGGAAATTTTTTATGGGATTTTCTCTTTATTAAAATGTAACATTAGATGTTAGTATGTTCACCGACTCACCATGAATTCTTAATCTCTGGGAGCTGATGAATGCTCTACAATCTACTAAATACGAGATTGCTTACAATAACAATAAAATGATTTCAATCCCCTTTATTATATTGTCTATAGTTTTTTTTTTTTTTTTAACAGTGTCTTTAACTTGGGCAAATATGTTTGATTAAAATAATTAAGCTTTAATTAACACAGTCATGTTCCAATTAGACCAAAAAAAAAAAAAACCTTTTCGTTTTCAGAACATTTTTTTGTATTTATTTATTTCTGCGGCCATTAATTTTAGCTAATCAGCTTCTGATCCATTATATAAATTGCTAGTACGATTTTGTGTGGCTTACTCTTACTTTCTACTCTCTCTTCATCTCTTTTACTTCATTTTTCCACATTTTCCTCATTTGTTGCTCCCCCACTTCTTTAGCTTCTTCAAACTTAATGCGTTTTTAGATCATCCATCTCCGGGGTTCGCGAAAGTCCTCGGCTTTTCTGTTCTTTCTTTTCAAGAATCGAAGATTTTGAGCTCCTGGGTTGTTAAATTAGGGTTTTAAGGTTTCTTGGTCGACGTGATGAGTCACCGGCGAAATTCCGGCAGCGATGCAGTTCACGTGAGAACCACTAACGACCCTCCGCCGGATAATTGGTTTCCAAATTCCAGCGACAATTCCGTCTGGGCCACTGAGGATGATTACAGCCGTGTCTCTGCGGTGATAAACCCTGATGAAACTGAATCGCCGAGCAAGAAGACACGATCTTCTCCCTCCGAGATCGGGAACTCGTTCTTCAAGACGAAGCTCTGCTTGAAATTCCGCGCCGGAACTTGTCCGTACACCGCGAGCTCTTGCCATTTTGCTCACAGCGTGGAAGAGCTCCGTCGTCCGCCGCCGCCTAATCGGCAGGAGACTGCGGAGGAAAGATCTGCCATTTCGGCGGAGAGTGGAAGATTGTATAAGGGAAGACATTGCAAGAAGTTTTACAGTGGAGAAGGTTGTCCTTATGGAGAAAGCTGTACGTTTGTACATGATGAGGCTTCAAGAAACAGAGAAAGCTTTGCGATTAGTTTAGGACCTCGTGGTGGTGACGGTGCTGCTAGTGGTGGCGGCAATGTTGTTCAGACTTTGAAGCCTTCAAATTGGAAGACAAGGATTTGCAATAAGTGGGAGATGACTGGGTATTGTCCTTTTGGTTCTAACTGCCATTTTGCTCATGGAGCTTCAGGTAAAGCTAGTAAACGCAATTTTCTTAAAAGTATAGTATAGAAATGGAGTTTAATCAGTGTTTCTTGATGAATTATGATATGAGAGTGTCACTAGAGGTTAATGGTTGCTGAAATCTCTGGACTGAGAGATCATGTTTGAACACTAGAACTAGATTTATTAGCTCGAGTCTGTTGAATTCTATATGTAGTGGCATTGGTTTTCTTGAGGTTTTTCAATGGACTATGAGTGGCATTTGGTCACTTATTAGCCTTTTCTTTAGCTAAAATCTAAAATCCTCCTTAGGAACCGACTTAGAGTGGATAGAGTGAGACGGTTAAAATGTTTCCTTGTGGTTCATCGCCATTACGGGTTGGTTAGCGTGATTTTCTGATTGGAACAAATTCTTGATCTGCTTGTTATCATAATGGCCATGGAAATGCAGAGAGTTTCAATAGTTGGTAGCTAAAAGCCTAAAAGTTTGAGTCTTTATGATATTTTTTTGCAGAGTTGCATAGTTTTGGTGGAGGACTCATTGAAGGAGACGGTAAGATGGGAACATCCGCCACCCCAGACACTAAACAGACAGGACAAGTAGACACAGTGACTAGCCTTGTTTCTCCTGGAGTCCCCTCCCAACGGACATCTAGTGCTGTTACGCAGAAACCCATCGGGGTCAGAACTCAACGGAAGTGGAAAGGACCAGATAAAATCAGTCGGGTTTATGGTGATTGGATCGACGATATTGAATAAAGTCACATGTAGCTTTTTAGAGTTGTAACTATGTGACAAGTGACATATTAGCTTTTCCTTTCTTTTGTTGTTGTAGATTGTGTCTCAACAAAGATTGTGACTCATCTTTTTGTTTTTGCATCATCTGATTAGTCTCCTATGCCAATCCTAAATCTGATATTGTGGCAGATCAAACCGAACTATTTCATGTTTTGTACCATATAAACCGGGTCATCATTGGTACCTTTTTCACATTTTCCATTGGTCAATATTATTATATTATACTCTGTTTCTTCGTTTTTGAAGTTATTTTTAACATTAAAAATTGTTTATTCAGACAACAATTTTTGTTTTGTTTTTATTGTCACAAAAGACTCGCTCAAAGTGCTAAGCAAAGCCACTTGATGTCTCTCTGACATAGCCACTTCCTTCTCCTCATTTCCCTCTACTTACTTAACTTGTACAGTACTCCTTTTCTCGCAAGCAATTCTTAGAACAAACCTTTCTTCTTTCCCAAGCAATATACAAAACTGGGTCTTTCTGATCCGGTCGTATCAATCTTCAAATGTCGTCTACGACAATAATACCAGATGCTGATGTTTTCCCTACCGTTACCATGCCTGTCACCATAGTGTTGACCGGCGTTCTTCTCTTTGTAATCTTCGCCGGATTCTTCTCTCTTTTCTTCTGGCGATTTGTTCTGAATCGATTGATTTCAGCTTGGAATCTTCAGAGAACACCTTATGGTGACCTAATCCATGTGATCACTCCGCCTGAAAATACCGGCCTCGACCCAATTATCATCCAGTCCTTTCCTGTGTTCCTCTACTCATCCGCAACAATGAAAAATCATGGGACGGAATGCGCTATCTGCTTGTCAGATTTTTCAGACGAAGATAAGGTTAGGCTCGTACCGGTTTGTCGTCATGCCTTTCATTCAAATTGCATTGATCTTTGGTTTGAGTTACACAAGACTTGTCCTGTTTGCCGGTGTGAGCTAGAACCAGACCTGGTCGGTTCTGGAAGCCATGAATCTTTGCACAACACAATCACAATTACTATTCAGGACTTTAACCATGAAGAGGAAAATCCTCCTAGCACTAGTTCAAGCAAAAGGATAGTGGAAGCCTCCGCTTGGCGATTCTCGAGGTCACATTCTACCGGACATTTCATGGTTAAGACAACAGATGTCAATGTGAGGATCAAAAGAAGGCATTACCAAACAGGAAGCTGTGTCACGTTCGACGAACTTACTCGGTATGATGAAGCAGGATGGCTTAATGATTCATCATACATTAGCAGGATTGAAGTTTAGTTTTCTGATAAATTCTGTTACATCTTCATTTTTGTGTTTCTTTTATAGCAGTAGACATTTCAAAATTGTAATAAGATCTGTAGTCATGCTCCCATCGAATAACCGAGAAAAGAATAAGAGTTACTCCACGGCTTTTTCTTCAGAAGTGTTGCTGTCTTCTACAGTGTCACCATCTTCAGATTCACCAGCGGTTCTCAAGCTAAACTTTAGAATGATAGGTCTCCCCATTATCTCCTATAGAAAACCAAATTATAATGAAACATTAAACATGATCAAGAGCTAAAGAAGCAAACTTTCTAATCGTGGTAATGAAAAAGGAGAACTTTATACCTTCCCATCGAGTGTGGAGATTGCAGCTTCAGCTTCTTCCCTAGTAGCGAATGAGACAAAGCCATAGCCAGAAGATCTTCCTTCAGGGTCAGCGAAAACAACCCGAGCTGAGACCGGGTTGAAATCTGCAGCGGTGAAAAGCTCACGAAGATGAGTTGATCTTGCTTTCCAAGCGAGATTAGATACGTAGAGTTTGTGACGAGTGTCTCCAGGGGCCGGAGAAGGAAGAGCGTTCGGAAGTTTCGGAGTAGGCTTCTTGAACCTTCTTGCAAAGTTTACCCTTAGGATCCTCCCTGAGACTTGCTTAAAACATACAACATAAAAAGCTCATTTAACATCAAGGATCAGCTAACAATTCAACACAATGTCTGTTTATATAGTTAGAAAAACTTCTAGTTTATTTCGACGATTCGAATTCTCCACCTAAAAGGCTTTGAAGTTAACCAAATACCACTAGAACAACGAAATTAACTCAGTTGATTGAAGAATCTAAAAATAAATGGGAAAATGTTTGAGCTTACAAAAGTATCGAACTTATCAACAGCAGCTTGAGCTTCTTCTCCAGAAGCCATTGTTACAAAAGCAAATCCACGATTCTTCCCATCCTTTTGCCTTATGATCTGGAAATTTCTAAACTTAAGGTTTCCCAATTCGTAATAACACAAAAATTTCAAATGAATTTGAGAAAGAAAAAAAAAAAGACCTCGACATTGTTCACAGTCCCGCATTGTCCGAAGAGCTCGGAGATGTCATTTACACTCATAGACCAAGGAAGATTGAATACAAAAAGCTTCCTTTTCAGATTAGACTTCTGGGTTTCTTCAGTCTTCTCCTCCGTCGACGTTTCTTCCTCTGTGACAGAACATAGTACGGAGACGAGCCGCCGCGAGTTATCGCCGCCGGAAACAAGAGGGACATTGAGAGAGAAGACGGGAGAGGAATTACTGGCAATTCGAAGGTTTAAGGCGGTAGATTTAGAACGTTTAGGAAAAAGATAAGGTTTTGAGGAAGAAGAAGAGAAGGAGAGGATGGAGAGAGCAGCTTCCAGAACCGCCATTTTTAGCTATGGCACAAGAGAAATGGATTAGCCAAAACTAAAGGATAATTTTCTCTGGACCGGTTTGGTTTTTTTTGAAAAAGCCAATTGTAAACCGGATCTACCAACTTCGGTTCAGAAGGGCATTTGGCACGAGGAATTAACCGTATATCAGTTTTTCTTGTTATACCAAGAAATTCCAATCCAACATTGCAGTCAAATAATCAACAGTGATTAGTATCTTTTCTTGTTGTAAGCTTTTATAAGTTTTTTTTTCTTCTTTGGTTATAAATCTCATGTTTTTCTCTTTGAAGTCAAAACTCTAATTTGACTAAAAAACGGATTTGATTGTTTTCTTTATAACAACGTAAATACAAAACAAAAAAAATCCAATATTCTATAAATATTATAAAACCTTTTGAGACATTTGGTGAACACAAAATGTAGTGACATTATGACAGCATAAGTTTAGAATTGATTTAAATTCCATTGAGATTTTATTCCAAGAAAAGTCAGCCAGACAGACGTCTACAATCCCTTTAATCCGAATACCACTATTCATAAAACGATGTCGTATATTAACAACTTGTAGTCTTCTACACACCAACCAAACCATTTCCTATTTATTTTTATCAAACAGAAAAACGAAACTGAAAATCCAAATTCTCGAGAGAGTCTCACTCAAACTCGGAGAAGAAGAAGAAGAAGAAGGAGAAGAGACCCATCAAGCTGTTTCTTTCTTCTTCCTTCTTCCTTCTCAATCCCCAAATCCTAATTCTGATTTCCCGAATTCGTTGTGGGAGAGTGTTTAATAATACTTGTTGAGCCAGAAGTGGTTTACGTGAGCTATTGCTGACATATATACATACAATGGCGTCTCTGTGTCTGACATTTACTCCCGCCGCTAAAACACCGACGTATCTGGGCTCATCGTCTTCGACTTTCTTCTCTCCCTCTTCTCTCTCCGTCAAGACCTTTCTGTCTCGTTCCCGAAACTCTGTCTTCGCTTGCGTTGTAAGCTCATTTCGTGTGAATATATATATTCCTTATAGTCGCTATTCATCGGCGTGGATGTGCCTTTTCTTCTTTTTTTTCTCATAAAATTGGAGTTTTTAAGATGGAAAATTTTGTTCTTGATTCTGCATTTTAAAATTTGATCCTTTTTTTATCTGTCTATTACGTTTACAGATTTGATGTTCGTAGATTGAGTGGACCCTATTACCCGTTTTGTCTAGTTTGGATTTCTGAGATTTTGATTTGTTCATGAGCTACTAAGGTTGTCTCTTTTGTCAGAGTTTTGTCTGTTTATGCGAATAAGGTCGTTACTTTTAGCTTACTAGTGAGCACCAGCAATTGATTACTAAATGAATCTCTAGTTAAAATGTTCTTGTTAGGAACAAGAGAGATTTGGTGGTTAAAGATTTGTGTGAATTTGGTTAAGCCACAATTCTGAAACTTTTTTGGTTGTTGTTTGTAATTGTTGCTAGAAATGCGATCTGCCGGAGTCATTGAATGTGGGAAATGGGAGTCCGAGTATCCCAATTATTAATGATAGGACACTTCCAAAGTTCTTGGAATCTGCTCGGATGGAGAAATCGGTCAATAGAACCAATAATACAAGGCTGAAGTTGTTCTCTGGTACTGCAAATCCAGCACTTTCTCAGGAAATTGCTTGGTATATGGGCTTGGAGCTTGGGAAGATTAGCATTAAGAGATTTGCTGATGGAGAGATCTACATTCAACTACAAGAGAGCGTCAGGGGATGCGATGTCTATTTGGTGCAGCCTACTTGCACTCCCACAAATGAGAATCTCATGGAGCTTTTGATTATGATAGATGCTTGCCGAAGAGCATCAGCTAAGAAAGTAACAGCTGTGATTCCATATTTTGGATATGCTAGAGCTGACAGGAAGGTAATCTCTTTGTATTATATATGGAGGGTTCTCGATAATTTGAAGCTATTCGGGAATCTTTGCTTAATAAAATTCATCTTTTGCTGCTTGTAGACACAAGGGCGTGAATCCATAGCTGCCAAATTGGTTGCAAATCTTATCACTGAAGCTGGTGCAGATCGAGTTCTTGCATGTGATCTTCATTCAGGACAGTCCATGGGTTACTTTGACATTCCGGTAGACCATGTGTACTGCCAGGTACACCTCTAAAGCCACGTCCTCGATAGCTACAGCCTCCCCTCTTTATGCACTGTGTGTGTATGCTCCTTTTTTGTTTAACACCTTCTAACCCATTATGCGTTTAATTTTTTAGCCGGTGATACTTGATTATCTTGCTAGCAAGTCAATTTCCTCAGAGGATTTGGTAGTGGTTTCTCCTGATGTTGGTGGAGTAGCCAGGGCACGTGCTTTTGCAAAAAAATTATCTGATGCACCGCTTGCTATTGTCGATAAAAGGCGTTCTGGACACAATGTTGCTGAGGTAAATTATCCATTCTTTCAAAGTCAGAGTTTGCTCAACACCTATTGCTTCCCCTCAAGTGTTGACATGCGTTATACTTTCCCTTCAGGTCATGAACCTAATTGGTGATGTAAGAGGGAAGGTGGCAGTAATGGTGGATGATATGATTGATACCGCTGGTAAGTAAAACAACATGGAGTTGGCAAATTCTTACTCCTTTTTCAGTCTATGAACAATTCTTGTTCTGTTTGCTTTTTTATTCAAGGAACCATTGTAAAAGGAGCAGCTTTGTTACACCAGGAGGGTGCTCGGGAGGTATATGCGTGCTGCACGCATGCTGTTTTCAGGTAAACCCATTTTAACCTATACTTTGTTCTTGAACAGTCTCTAAAACACTACTTTCTGAAGCATTTTTTTTGTGTGTGTGTGTGTTTTTTCCTTCCAAATGAATCAATGGAAGCCCGCCTGCGATAGAGCGATTATCAGGAGGTTTGCTTCAAGAAGTGATAGTGACAAACACATTACCAGTAGCTGAGAAGAATTACTTCCCGCAGTTAACAATTTTATCGGTGGCTAATCTTCTGGGTGAGACCATTTGGCGTGTCCATGATGATAGTTCCGTCAGTAGCATTTTCCTCTGACCTCTCATTGCATCCATTTGAAACCGATGCTTGTTTTGTCTTTTGATATAGCTTTTAGGATTTTCAGACTTATTTGCTACAAATCTCATTATGGATCTACCAATTGGTCTTCACTCTTGAGCCGATTTTTGATTATGGTATACACAAGTTTCTAAGTTAATATATCATCTTATGTCCTATATATATATGGTGCAAATTGGCTCAAAATCTGGTTAACGATTTAGAAATGGGTTTTGTACATTTTTGTACTTACGTATTACCAACTAAGCTCTGAAAAGGATATTATTGTCCAAAAGAAAAACAATAAAAGAAAAACAATGATTATGACTGTGGACTATTGTATTGTACAGGCCACGGCCAACACAAAATAAAGCCCAGCAAAAGAAGAAGGAACAAATTAGGGCTTCTATTTGTCTAGTTTCAACTAGTATATATACAACACCCACATCACCTCTATATAAAGACAATCCTATTCTTGTGTTCCGTCATGTTATTCGTTTAGGTTTTCTCATCTTGATTGGTTTCGTCTAGCTCGGTTTTTGATTTTTTATTCCTTCAAATGTAATAGATCTGCTGTGATGAAAATATCGTGTGCCAGAGATGTTAATTCATCGCTGACGGTAAAACACATCCCTCTAAGAAGTTCTGAGCTTTTCCAGATCTTTTATTTTTCTCGAATTATATAATTTCTTTTTCGATTCCGAAAGAATAAAAACTTTTAATGATTTTTTTTGAGTTGAGGTGACGATAGAAATTCACAGGTCTGTCAATCCACTGATATTTGTGATGTTACTGTGTTCTCGACAGGTTCTGATCAACTCAAAAATAAATCCTTTCAATTTTTTTATTTTTTTTTTGGGAAAATTGTTTCCTTTTGGATCTGGTTATATGATGAATCTCATTTAACAAATGGGTAATGTGCAACTGAAATTATATTGATGCTTTATTCACCTTGGAGAACTGATACTCAGATTCAACGTTTTTTCTTTATATTTTGTTTTGTCTGATTCGGATTTGATTGTCTTAATTGTAAGAATTTTGTTTATCGTTTTTTGAAAATGATTGGGCAGATGATGAAATTTTATATCATGGGTAATTTGCGTCTGAATCTTCTTGATGCTAACTTGATGATTATCTGATGCCCCCGAATAAATTCTATTACTTGACAACTTGGGTGTTTTTTAATTATACAAAATATATGTTTTAATTTATTAAGGTTTCTATCGTTTTGCTTTAAAGGTACAATTTGTTTAAGACATTCTCTTTTATCCAAATAAATTTGGTAATGTGTTAGCTTAAAATGATCTGGAACAAGTAAACAACTGTCACTTTCGTGATAATCGGAGTTAGATAAGGATCGGCCGTTCTAGCCACATTAACGTATTGAGTGAAGACCAAAATAAAAGATAATTTATTTGGACCATGAAAAGGATATAAATTATAGTACATAATCTTTTAAAAAAGAAATGCAAATTTTTTGAAAGAGACAAATTCTTTACTAGTTCGTTTGTTTTTTTACATTTCTTCACTCAAAAATTTCATAACTTTATCTTGCTTGGTCTGTAACATGTCTAACTTTGAAAGAGAACACTATGCTTTCGGGTAATGTTTTTATATTTTAGATTACATTGACAAATCTACAGTTCTCCCTAATTTCTCCTTCAATACCAGTAAGAACATTAATGTTACCCATTTTCAACATAGATTCCACAAAATCAACGAAGAAGAGATCTTGATCCACTGCGTATTCCCAAACTTTCCCAAAGATCTCTCCTTCATGATCTTCCGAGACTAGTACGTTATCTGAAATCAACAATCCTCTCCCCTCTAACAGATTGATGAAATAATGATTATCAAAGTAAGCCGAAGTCTTTATATCCAACGGTGATAGTTCGTTATCCCGGCTCGAATCTTTGCATTGTGACCGTAGGACTCGCCGGAATGTGCTGTGTCTCTTGAACTCATCGACGTAGAACGTTTGTTCTATGTTTGGTTGAACTATGCGTTGCTTGAAGCTCAAGCATCTCGCTTTACCTATTGTATGAGCACCTGAAAGAGCAATGAGGTCTTGAATGTTGAGACCTTGTTGCTTGAAATTGATGATAAGGCCGTCGAGGGAGGAGTTTGGTGCCGGAATATATTGGTTTGCGCCGGCAAAGCTTGCCTTTAATGAGTCTCTTCTCCCTAGCAAAACTTCCCACCATGGTCCACCTCTCTTATAATACCAATCAATTTCATTTTAGGTTTTAGTTTAATCAGAAACAACCCTGAGGAGTAAGTAAGGGGACTATACCAGGAAGACCGAGTCACGAGCGGCCATGGCGATGATATCAGAACAAGAGACGGTTAGAGGACAAGCTTCTTCGAGGAGGTACTTAATGTAATCGATTACTTCAAACCCACGCAATGAGTTAATGTTAGGAGTTGCTTGTTTCTCACTCAACATATCTCCATGTGTGTCCAAGAGCACAGACGCATCACAACCCTAAACCCACAATTCAAGAAGTATGCTAGAATCAGAGCCTTGAAGCTAGTTGAAAAAGATATGATAGAAGCAAACAAAAAAAATCACAAATCTGCCAAGAGGGAAATAAAAAAAAAAGTAGAGAGGGGACGATTTGTAACCAAGACGAAGCAGTCGTGGAACTGAAGACGAAGAAGAGAAGCTGCCATACGAGGATCTCTAAGAACAGCAACCTCGACGTTATGCTTCACTATTTCCTCTGCTAATGGGCAACTCTCTTTGTAGAAACCCTTCACTAATAATCCTCCAAAGTCCCCCAAAGCCGAGGTCGTAATTGCAGAAAGCACAACAATTAATGAAAGCCATAGCTTCTTCAACTTCATCTCCATTGGAAAGTTATGTCATGTGTGTGTATGTGCATATGAATATATGTGTGTTTCGTGATTCAATGTTCCTTGTTTGTTACCATATGTCGTTATGTGTGTTTTCATGCCCAAATTTTTTATCAAAGTGGATGTTACTGTTTAGTCAATGGTTGATACAACCAATAGGGACCTAACTTGCCTTTTGGGATATGTGATTATAATATAAAGTAGCATATTCACTTTATAAGATTCATATCCATATCCATATCCATATCCATGATGGTAACCGGAACTATATCTTCGTTTTTAAAATACCCTTTAAAATATTGAAATGATCGACTTAATGTATTATTTTCTCAGAATTATTTGTGCTCGTTTGCTTCCATATGGTTCAGAAGGTTTAGTTTAATTGTCTACCATTCTCTTATGTGTACCTCTGTTTCCTCATTTGCTCTGATATGGTAGAAAATTAACTATATCAAAGTCTTCTTCTAAATGTTAACAAAGACGAATTAGACTCTGATGTATATATGAGATATGTTTGTGATGGAAAAAATCAATGACATATACATTATCAAGGTGTTTTGTTAGATCTCTGCCTCATCTTCTTGAATTCTTATTTTGTGATGCTGGTCATAGTGTATGCAAATTAAGTAAACAAGCATGAGAATTGAAAGATTTAGATTTTCGTTTTAAGGCATTTTTGGAACATAAAAAACAGAGAGAAACCATCCTAGTGAGCTGCGTCTTCATCCTCGCAGAACTTGGTGTATTCTTTTGGACCCATCAAAGATTCCAACTCGGCGGGGCTGCTCGGCTTCACTTTGATCATCCAACCATTTTCATAGGGGCTTGAGTTAATCTACACAGCACAAAATTGGCAAATCATTGCTTAGATGTTGTCACATGAGAGATTAACTTACTTTATCTCCTTAAAGACTTTTAAACCATACCAAGCCTGGTGATTCCGTGAGCTTCTTGTTAACCTCAATGACTTCACCTGAGATTGGTGATAAGATCTCACTTGTCGCCTTCACACTCTCTACTGCTCCAAAGCTTTTCTCTTTGCTCACCGAACTATTTTCCTCTGGCAGTTCCACAAACACCACTTCACCTAAATGGTCCTGCAATATCAGTGTCATGTCTCCTCTTTCTTCAGCCAATAATATTAGAAAGCTTTCATCATCTTTGTAACATTCTCCTAAGAGATAAACTCTAATCCAGTTCCAGTGTGACAGACTTACTTTCATCTAGCCAGCTATTTCTACACTTAAAACTCCTAAAGTATGCATATTTCTCACTGGGGAATCGAAACTATTTTGTTACCTGGGCATGGTCAGTGATGCCAATGGTAGCAACAGAGCCTTCATGTTTAACCCACTCGTGTGAATTTGCATACTTCAATCCCTCCAACACTATCACAAACAGAGACACTCATCAATACTTTCAGGAAAAAAAATCTATGTACATAACAACTAACATAAAAAGTTACAAACACCTGAGGAGAAGCATCTATGGATGGAAAAAGCAGGGGAGAGATGAGACTTGGAGACGGAAGAAGAAAGCTTGAGAGCGTTTGCTGTAGAAGAAGCCCACATTCTCAGTGCCATATTTTTCTTTTCTTGCTCTGTGTTTTTGTCTTCCCCAAAATAAAGAGTAGATAGATCCTAAAGATATTATTTTTCTTTCTTTTTGTGTTCTATCTTTTGATATGTAAGGCAGAAATTGAAGGCCTCATCCTATGCCTATGGTGTGTATCAAAAGTGTAACCCAAACCTTCTCTACGACTCAGAAGCTCTTATAATCACATTTTTTTTGGGTTCCATTTTTTAAAGTTTTTAAGTTTTATCCCTTTTTTTCCAGCGGTCAGAGTTATGGCTCTTAAATCTTAAATTTTTTATCAAAAGTGTGTTCCTATAGATTTGATTATTTTCATGTGATGGAGATTGACTATGAATGCTAAGGGCACTTGTGATTAGGGTGTTAGATGTCTGTTTTCCTTTAATCTGGAAAATTTTGAAAGAAATTAGAATTTTAGTTTGACATTTTTTGTTCCTTTATTTTTGTAAAACTATTTTACATTAAATCGATTTTTCGGTTAAATTTTGGTCCTTTCAAGTTTCAATCAAATTAGAAGAGCAAATTGAGCACATGCTTGAGAATTGAGTCATGGTATTTCAAATAAAACAGCAAATTAGGACAAATATTGAGAGCTTTAAGTTTGTCTGAAAACGATGTTTGGGATCTTTTAAGCTTGTCTGAAAACATTCTGGGTTAAAGTTTAATTAATAAATATGTTCGGGCAGATAAGGGAATATTAAAAACTCAATTCGACCCTCCGTCATCGGAGAAGGAGCAAGTGAGAAAACAACCTCTGTTTCTCAATTCCAAATTCGAATCCCTAATCCTCAATTTCATAGTTGATGATCTGTGAAGTTAGAAGGTACAGTAAAATTGGTAGAGACGATGAATTCAATCGAAGAGAGGAGCCCTGATTCGACTAACAATGACACCGTCGAAATCACATACAAAACCATCGGCCCAGCTCGGCCATCTCAAATTCGAGTGGCGCCTCATATCAAAGTAGAAACTTTTCTTCTTCTTTAACTCGCTACGTATATTGTGTTTAAGGAGAAAATTGATCCTTTGGCTTGTTTAGGTTAGTGATTTGAGGAATGCAATTGCGGAAAAGGGTAAATTTCCCGTGGCAAATTTGAGGATGATTCTGCGTGGAAAGGCATTGAAAGACGAAGAAGATGGAGATGAATTATACGTTACTCTCAAGGAACAAGGTAACAGATTATGCTCAAAGGTTAAGCATCATGCTTATATGTGTTTCTTGATTATGCACTACTCTTGGTTTCTTGTGTAGATTCCTTGATCGTTGCTGTAATACCAAAGCCACCAGCTGGAGTTGATATCTTTGATGATGATGATGATGATGATGATGTATTGGTAAAGTATCGACTTTTGATCTGATGTTTGAAAGAATGGTTTTTTTTAGTTTCCATCCTTGTAAATTGTCTTTTGGTTATTTTGGCATTGCAGAAGTTTAAGCTCCCGCCATCAGCAAGCAGGTGGAAGAGGAAGCTCTACTACTTTCTGCGTAACAAGTTGAAGCTTCCAGGTGAATTCTTTAATCTTTCGTCCGCATCATCTGCAATATTTCCAAGAACGTATGAAATATTAGTTTATTGATCTGTGTTGTGTGATGATTGTAGATATCATTCTTATGGGACTTTTCTCTTTGAGTCTAAAGATGTGGGTTATTATCACCTTGTGGTTTATCTTGGCGCCTATTGCTCATCGGTGGGACTTGGGACCTATATTTGTAAGTCATTTTCATCTTCAATGTCAGGATTCCTGATAAGGTCTAATGTTTTCCCAATGCCATTGGATATGCGTTCATGAGACATCTTGTATACATAGATATTATAGACTTTATCACTTGGCTTGATTGATCGTTCTAGCAAGTCGTTTCTGTTTTGTTTCCTTTGATGGTTTTCTTCGTTCTTTCGTGTTTTCAGATACTAGGGACTGGCTTTTCAATCATCTTGTTCAATCTTGGTAAAAGACAGCCTGGTGATGTCAGGTATGTACATTTCTAAATAAAAGTTTAGCCTATGTTGATCTGACTGACGTAGCAACTCATCCCATTAGGACTGTGATTTTCTATATGACTATGGTTCATGTTTGCTGCAATCCAGATACCAAATTATATAAATAAAAAGGAAACTCTTGGTTGTCTGTGGAATTATATACACTTATCTAAAACATAAACATCCTTGGTATTTGTAACTTGGAGATGTGGACAAAAAGTCTTAGGATTCTGGAAGCATAAGATTTTACCAGTAGTCTTATTAGCTGGAAAGTGGAACCCTCATTGAGTATTATTGAGTTTCAAGCTGTGAAAAATCTTCTCTTTTGATCGTAAGATCTCAATAAGTTTGGTCTTTTTACATGCTCTTTCGCAGCGCATATTCTATATTCAACGAGGATTTTAGAGAGCTTCCAGGAACGTATAATGCAGAACGTATAGACCGGGACATACGAGCAGGCCAGATTTGATGCAGAATTTCATCAAAAACCATTGCTTTTGGTGTAAGATTCACATCCACGGACGAAAAAGACTCATAGCCAATATGCAACCAAAATATCAGTTTTTTTTGGTCCTGTTAGATTGAGACACAACACAAAGCATGACAGTCACTTGAGACCAAAATTCCTATTGATGTACATGATCTAATCTTTTTAATTCCATGATCAGTGGTCCGTGTTGTACTAGAATATTGATATTCCATTCTATATTGATATAATGAGTTTTGTCATATTATTATTATTTATGTGTGTGAAATGAGTTCTAGGTCAACTTGGGTCCCATCAAACTTGATTGAGCCTTAGGTGTGAAAAAAATTCAGCAACCAAATCTGCTTTTCTAGTGGTCAAGTGGGTCGCTGACGACGCTTTTTACCTTTGACAATTTTCCCTGCCATACAAATTCAAGAAAAATGAAATTTTATTCAAAAGTCTATGAAGTATGGAATTTTAAGATAGAGATTCTCTTAAAATAACATTTAAAAAATATGTACTCTTAACGTGTAAATATACACACACATCTAAAGGCGTTTATCATTTAAATTCAAATCACTTTTGCTTTTACAGATTTGGTGAAGAAAATATAAACCTAAAATAAGTTATTTTCGTGGTAAAATTGTTATTTAAATTGCATTTTCCTGAATAGTAAACATTTGTATTTCATAAAGGGTTGTCTTGGCTATGACTTGTGAATTATGTGAGTGGTAGTTGGAGTGGCTTAGCCAATTCTTGACGGCACGTAACGTTTTAAAGAAAGGTCAAACTTCTCGGTTATCTACAAAATCATGTGCATATAAACAGTTAGATGTTAAAGAAATGTCAAACTTTTAATTTGTTTGTTATGAGTTTTTCGATATTAATAATTATGATTATATGTGATAAAGTTCTAGTATTGCATACGATAAAACAATAATTTCAGAAATACTATTCCGTGAAACATGTAGATGTGTAGAACATAAGCAAAAAAATTATTAATTACTTTTTAAATTTACATTCGGAAAGTATGGATAAGTTTTGAATATGTGTAACCTAAATTGAAACAAAAGCCTGAAATCTTACTTGATTAACAAAAAAGTAGTACTATTAAAGTAATATTCCCTCCATTTATGTATAGAAATTTGTTTGTGTTTTAAAATATAAAATATTTTTTATATTTCTATATAACTTTTTATTTTATTGAATATTATGGGATTAGTAGTAACTTGTAATTTTTTTTTATTAATTAAATTTTTTTTGTTTATATATTAAATAAAATTTTTTAGAATAATTTTTTAATATGTACATTTTATTCAAAATTTCTTATATTATGAAACAGAGCCATTATATTTAAGTAAAGGGGCAAGACAAAAGTCTTAGCGGGAAAGGGAATCCGACAAGTATGACGTCGTTTCAGCGAAGGAGTCTACTAGGTAGAGGTCCCACTTGTCAACAGCTTGTTGGCTATTTTTGATTTGATCTTCACCTCCGTGGACCCTACGTTGCCTACGAAACAAAAAAAAACTAATAAATTTATCTTTTAAGCAAACGAAACTCTTCCAATAGGATTGAGAAAACTGGATGCTCCGTTGGCGTTTGGATCATTGAAACTGATGCAAAACAATACTCCTATGTCTCAAAACAATGTCATCATATGATCATGTGGGATAAAATGTTCGACATAATCCAAATTATATATGGCTTTCATTTCAGAATGTAGAAGTGAGAGGTTCTTCCTCTGGGAACTTTGGTGAAAACCATATCAAAAATTGATGACACAATATAATGGAAAGAGCGTTGTGATCACCGACAACATCTAATCAATTTTTAAATTTAACGGTCTTAGATTTCTCCTTGGGAAAATGTTGCCAAGTTTAATAACAATATGTCAAACCCATAGGATCATTTGATTGTGGTTATAGAAGAGAAGGAACATAGTTGGGATCCGAAGTAGTGAGATGAGATGTCAAGCATGGAGTGTGCTAAAAGTGATATTTGCTATTGGTAGTGATTTTAATTAAGGAGTTGATAAGTGTAGTAGAGACGTATTTTTTAACTGTGTTTACTTATGAATTTACTTTAACTGTGTTTAAAATTTGTATCCTCTTGAATGGATACAGTATGCGATACTGGCTGATAAGCTTAACGATGTATTAACGTCTCTCAAATTGAAAGTAATATATGAGATCATATATATTGTGTTACTTTGGAATGAATTTATAATGTTTGCATTTTAGTGATCGGTAGTTGTGATATTTTAGGTTGCTACTATCAAAAATAGATCCAGATATCATGATTTTAAATTTACAATATTCGGATCCGAGTTATGAATATCCTATATTTAGATTGGATTGGACCTTATACGAATATTTTAGGTGCTTACACGATTGTAGTAAATAATAAGATTAAGGCTCATGAATGTTTTGTGGGTTTTAAATGGTTTTTAGATTATAGTTTATGGTTTTTAGATTTTGGATTTTACAAAGATATATATTTATTTAAACCTAAAAAAATATCGTTAGAAAATAATAAAATTTTAAGAAAAATGGTAAAAAACCAAAAATATGGGTTTTACTCTTTTAGATTTCTTTACAAATAGGTAAAAACTTCCAAAATCTGGATTCCCTATTTTGTAGGGAAACTACTTTTAAACAAATCTTGAATGGATAAATAATGAGTTTTTCAAAAATAAAATCCAAAATTCACTTCTAAAAATTGTAAACATTCAAGGCCTAATTTTGTTTAAGGGGTAAAGTCTTAGGCAAATTTTATCAATTTTTGTGTGTTGTTATCTAACGTATATCGACTGAAGTAAAAATGATTTGTGTTTGAATCTGACAAAAAAGTACCGGTATTCTTATGAATTATATTTTAAACTAACTGTAACAAAAAAACACTTTTTATTGAAATGACATATTTTTAGGCAAATTTCATTGATTTTTTTTTGTGTTATTAAGTAACATATATCAACTGACAAAAAATTGAATTATGTTCAAAATTTGATTAAAAGTATGTGTATTCATATGCGTTATTTTTTTAAATTAAAGGTCAGAAATAAAAAGAGATTTTTTTGCTGAATTGGCAAACTTTTAGACAAATTCCATCGATTCGTGTGTGTTAATATGTAACGTATACCGACTGACATAAAAATAAATTGTGTTTGAAATTTGATGAAAAAGTATGTGTATTCATATGCGTTATTTTTAAAAATTAAAGGTTAGAAATAAAAATACATTTTTTTGCTGAACTGGCAAACTTTTAGGGCAAATTTCATCGATTTGTGTGTGTTAATATGTAACGTATACCGACTGACATAAAAGTGAATTGTGTTTGAAATTTGATGAAAAGTATATAATGCGTTATTTATAAGTAGATGTTAGAAATGAAAAGACACTTTTTGCTGAGTTGGCAAATTTTTAGGCAAATTGCATCAATTTTTGTGTGTTAATATGTAATGTATACTGACTGACATAAAAGTGAATTGTGTTTAAATTTGACGAAAAAGTAAGTGTATTCATATGCGTTATATTTAAAAACGGTTAGCAATAAAAATACATTTTTGTTGAATTGGCAAATTTTTTGACAAATTTTATCACTTTTAGGCAAATTTCATCAATTTTTGTGTGTTATTATCTAATGTATGTTTATTGACACAAAAGTATATCGTGGTTGAAATTTGATGAAAAAGCACATTTGCATTATATTTCAAAATTACGGTAGTAAATAATAAGATGAATTTTGCTAAATTGGTAAAAGTTTAGACAAATTTTATCAGCTTTGATGTGTTAATATCCAATGTATACCAACTTACAAAAATGAATTGTATTTAAAATTTGATGAAAGTTCATGTATTCATATATGTTATATTATAAAACAACGGCTGTAAATAATTATACTAAATATGCTGAATTGGTGATTTTTTAAAATATATTTTATTATTTTAAATGTTATTATCTAAAGTTGAAATGTGTTTGATATTTGACAAAAATATACGTGAATTCATCATATCCTCAATTTTTTTTCTAAATAACGGTCGTAAATGATAACACTAACTTTGCTGAATTGGTAAAAATATTTGGTGGATTTGGCTGAATCTTTTGGAACACATCATTTGAATGGAAATTAGTAACACATCATGTAGAATATGTTCGAAACAAACGAAAAAACTGACTGAATACATTTGAACGTGAGTGATTAGCAAAAATGCTAGTGAATGGGTAAATTGGTGGTTGAAAAACTATATACTTTTT
>VBRH01000080.1:2835-19684 GCA_014578085.1 Cardamine resedifolia
AAAAAAAAAAAAAAAGTATATCATGTTGACGTTTATCGAAAATAAAAATTTTTAATATCATATGATAATGCGATATCTAGCTAGGACATGATTACGGTATCATGTCTTATTCCGGCACCGTACTGTATATGCCACGTTTCATCTATAAACAACGCATTGATGGCATCAATGTCATTGGAACCAACTTGTTTTATTTTTATGCATGGAATACACTACTAGTATATCGTAACGTAAATGTATTTGTAAAATAATAATACTTCTTTCGTTTTGTATAATGTAAAATGTTTTAGTCTAAAAACACATATTAAAAATGTTATTTTTGTTCTAAAAAAATTATTTAAAAATATAAATATAAATAATTTAATTAATTATTAAAAAATATGTATATTACTATTGGTCACATAATATTTAATAAAATAAAATATAACGTGAAAACATCTTATATTTTAAAAGACGAAAAACTTGTAAAACATCTTATGAAACAGAGTACATGATAAATGAGATGGGATTAAATTTATGATTAGGTAGAGTCCATAAATAAACGATTAGAACTATAAAAAGTCATACATGGATCTAATCGGATCACTTATTTAATACTACTATATACCAAGGACTATAGAATTAACTACTTCTAAAAGTGTGTGTACTGTGACTATATAATTGATTATATATAATCCATACATGTATTAGTAAGTAATTACAAATAATATTAAAATATTATAAATATTAATGTTTAGGAAAACGATAAAAGTGCTCGAGTTAGTGAGTTGCTTTGATTAATAACTCTAGAAGCACGGATCTAAATATGCTTGTGCATGATTTCTTGTGTATCTATAAACGTGGAGTGGGTCACACATCCACATGCATGTGTGTAAGTCTCTAAGCTCCCTCCTTTACATAAAAATGAATGTTTAAGAAAAAAATTATTTTACAAAAATTGATTTTTTGTATTTTCAATGGAAAAGTGATGTGATATTTTTTGTTTTGATTCTATTTATTAGGGCTAAAATAAAAGAATAATTAAAATTTAATGAAAATATACGAATATTTTAAATCATATAAAAAGTTTCTTAATATTATGCAAAACCTTAAAATTTTATTTTTAAGGATTCGATGTATACTATGTTCATTCACACTCACACACATACGTAGATGTAAGAAGTAAATTGTATAAAAATAAAAACGAACTAGTCTGACCCAACCAGAAAAAACCAAAATTTTAATTGCGTTTTAGATTCATTATTATTATTATTTTTTATATAAACATAGATTCATTATTAATAACATTTAGTTGTTTTTTATCAAAAAAATAATAATAACTTTTAATTGTATCAAAAATACAGTATATAGCTAGTATGAGTACGAGTGTATGTAGGTGCCCAATTTATGGGAGTTTTGTTCTTCGATAAAATATGTAGCCAACTCAACAAGTTGATTTCATCACAAACGACCAAATCCTCTCGTTCAATGATCCGTCTAAACTTTAACACCCTTCTATTTTTATAGAAGCCTTCAAATTCTCATTAAACGATCTAACCTTTTACACTATCCAAACTTTAACACAATTTCTACGTAGCATATATAAATTGTCGCGATACACAGACACTAGTAAGTGATATTGGTAAGGTGAAACCAATTTTAGTAAATTTTATCCCCTCTATTTCTTTATACACGCATAGTAAGAAACTATAAACACTATAAGTATTTGTTTTTTTTCTAAATAAAAATATTATTTAATATTTAGTTAAAAAAAATTTAACCAATAAAAATATCGTAAAATATAAAAGGATATAAAATATTTAATAAGTATAAAAAATGTCTAAAACATTTCACAAAATAGAACGAAAGGAGTATTGACTATTAAGGAGGATAATAGGGAAGTTTAAAAGAAAAAGAATTAGATTTATTGAAGTATGCATTCTAGTCATTCGGATGAAAGTGATTTTGATGAAATATTATCTACGTGTCATGTTATGATTGGTGATTCATAAATCACCCCAACATAAACAAGTTTCTTTACACACGTGGCAGTTTTGTGAGTTCTAAAATGACACATGTCACCATATGGTAGGTTATAAGTACCTTTCTTTCTTCAAGTCCCTTTTCGTAATACTCGATTAAACCTGAGGATAATATTGTCTTCGCCTTTCTTTGGTTTTTTGGTTTCCCCTGTTAAAATGATAGATACTATTGAAAAGGAATGGCTTGCGGTGTTGGCAATGTCTCGTCCCAAAAACTTTTGTAACCTCCAAAAATTTTCCCTCTCTCTTTTCGGCGGTTAAGCTGCCTCTATCTCTCACCCACCCGAAAAACCCAGAAGCAATATTCAATCTTTGTCTCTTATCCTCCAAACCCAGTTGATCTTTTTTCTTGAAATTTTCAAGAACAGAGCAAATGCCGCTTGTTAGGCTCCAAGTGAGGAATGTGTACGGTTTAGGGAAACCGGAGCTTCACAGTAAAGTTAATCGTGAAGACCCTAAAGAGATTCTCGACGGCGTCGCCGTTTCTGGACTCGTTGGGATCTTGCGTCAACTCGGTGATCTCACCGAGTAAGTACTTTAAGTCAACTCTGTTTCCTCAAAAAAAAAAATTCTTATTTAGTTTCCTTAATAATTGAGTCAATTACTTTAAAATGTATTGTTTTTTCTTTATCTGATTTGAGTTAAGTGAAAACCCTCTATTTTGCTTTATCTGGTCTTTTTTCATTTGCATAGTTTAAGGTTCTAGAGCAAATCATCAACTCTGTTTGCTCTAAAATTAAACCTTTAATTTCACATGCTTCAGGTTTGCAGCAGAGATATTCCATGGGATACAAGAAGAGGTTATGATTACAGCTTCAAGAAGCAATAAACTGAAGATGAGACTGAAGCAAATAGAAGCTACTGTTCCTTCAGTCCAGAAGACAGTGCTTGCACAAACGAATCACATTCATTTTGCATACACTGGAGGTTTGTTTTTGTCTTGTTTCTCTTGTCAATCTTCTTTATTGTCTAGATTCACTTTGTGTTCTTTAAACAAAATTATATCCTCTGAGTTTATTGTAGGCCCAGTTCACATGCCTTTTCACTAACTTCTTAGTGTAAAATACTCTTTTTGAGTTTAGAATTTGGCTATGATGATGATAGTCTTTAGTCAATCACATGGTGAAAGCTATTAACTCTCTTCCTTTTGGAACTATATTGAATAAAAATAGTAATGAGTATTGAGTTATTTTAACAGGAGAACCGTGTAAGTATTGGTTTGTCAAGTTGTATAATATATGTAGGCATAGATTCTCAGAAAGGAAATAGACTACTATTTGATATAGTGAGTAAACTGAGTTTATTTGGCGTGGCAATAACATGAAGAAGATAATTACAATTAAGTATAGTTAGTCAATTGAGTTTTTACATGCTGTTTCAGGTCTGGAGTGGCATCCTCGTATACCAAATGTGCAAAATCACTTTATTTACGATGACTTGCCACAGTTTGTTATGGCTCCATATGAAGATTGTCGGGAGCCTCCGCGGTTTCACTTGCTCGACAAGTATATATACACCTTAACACATTTTGTTTTTGGTATAGTTTCATTTTATGTTATGATTGAAAATGTGATGTTGATTCTTTGTGTGTTTTCCTCAGATTTGATATAAATGGTCCAGGGTCTTGTTTAAAGCGTTACTCCGATCCTACTCATTTCAAAAGAGCATCAAGAACTTCTAAAACTCCACAAATTAAGGTTTCTTTTTGGAGATTAAATCAGTTAAACCATATTTATAGAGTTGCTTCTTCTTCTAAATGATTATTTTGCTTCCTAAACTTGTATGCACAAAGCAGAAGAAAAAGTCTTTACAACGGAATCGAGATGTATCAAGTCTTGCCTCTATGGCTAACCAGAGTGACAGGTAAAATATATTTTGACTTGACATTGTTGAGATGTGTTTTCAAATATGACTCAGAACATGATAAATTAATAAGTTTTTCAGGAAGACATTTACTTCTTTAAGCTTCAGTGGACGAACCTCTTGCTCTAAAACCGCTTCAACGGTTGAAATAGAGTTGAAATCCTACTTGCAAGATCATCATTCTTGCTCTTTTGATTCCAGAAGTGGTGGAGAGAAAACGAAGGGAGTATTTACTTCATCAAAGTTTACACCGGGTTCTCGGACCATTGCTTCAGTTCTTTCTGAAAGTGAAAGCGAAGATACAAATGATAGTCCTTCTCAAGATCTAACAGCTCGTGGTTCGGCTTGCGTTAGTTGGCACGAGAAAGCTGAGATAGTTGAATCCAATGTTCTACAATGTGCAACAGATGAAGCTCCTGAAGTAATGGAGACTAACTTTGTCATTGAACCAATATCAAGACTTAAAGAACATCCAGCGGTTGAAGCGGTCCAAGATATCAAACCGAGGGAAATGGAAATGGACAGTGAAGATGAAACTGAAAGCGAAGGGGACAATTTTGTTGATGCGCTTTACACCATTGATTCAGAATCTGAAACTGATCAAGTTTTCAAAACCACTGAAGAGGTGCAGAAGAACATTTCTAATGAGATTACAGAAGAAAGGTTGGAAACAGAGAAGATTTCTAATAACTTTAGTGATGATGAGCCAATATGTACAGCTGTATCAAAGCTAGATTTATCATCACCAGTAAATAAATCTGATGAACTGATTCATCAAGAACCATGGGCGGCTTCAGATGATATAAGCAATGGCACTCATAGTTATCCCAATGGCTTCTCAAATCCTTTGTATGAGATTAGTGGTATTCAAGAACATCAAGAATCAGAAGAAACTGAGACTTCTTGTGACATTGAAACCATTAAAACATGGACTAATGGAGATCTGCTGGGATTAAAGCCATCGAAACCGAAGATTATAGCAACAACTATTCCAGAGATTGATGAAGAATTTGATGCTTTAACCTTCCAAGAGGCCCTGAGAGAAGATTATAAAGCTCCTTTTGATTGGTTTACTTCATCTCCTCCACTCGATCACATGAAGATATCTTTCAAATCCTCAGAAACCCTACCGAGTTCCGAACTGGAGCTGAAACTTCCAGATGAATATACATTTTCTTCGTTTCAGTTGGTGCCAGAGACTACTGTTACTTCATCACTTCCTGATTCTGATTCTGACAAGGACACTTTCTGTAGATCTTCTTCTAACATTTCAGATAACAGCGACAATCGCTCTGTGTCAATGTCTGAGCAGCAGTGGGAAGAAGAACCAGACGAAATCCGTGAAAGCAAGAACCAACAAGAGTTTTATGATTCTTTTCACAGAATCAATCCTGAAGCTTCTTCTCTGTCAGCTCCATTTCCAAAGATTGGAACAGGAAATAGTTATATACCTGGAAATCTCTCATACCTCCAAAATCCAGCTGAGCCTTTACCACCGCCACTCCCACCGTTACAGTGGATGGTTTCAAAGATTCCGTCGGAGATATTCGAGGATAACAACAAACAGTCTCTTAAGGAAAGCCTCATATGTGCATTCGAGCAGAAAAATTCTTTATCTGCAGTCAAGAAAGCAGAACCAAACATTGTCACTGCTTCTGATCCTAAACCAGAAAACAAGGTATGGAGAATTAAGTTGTTTTCCATGTTTTTTCGTCTTTTCGAGATAAGGAGTTTTATTTATGTGGCGATTTGATAGGTACATGAAAAGAACAATGTGACGGATGATTATAAGCAAAGTCATAGTAACGTAAAAGAGACGGAAGCTGGGGACTTCTTGCATCAAATCCGAACAAAAGTGAGTCTTTCCACAAAATTTCCAATTGCATATTCTTGACGTACCAACAACATTCTTTTATATCATAACAGCAATTTAACCTGAGACGTGTGGTCACAACAAAGACACCATCATCGGAAGCTACGATGAACACCAATTTTAGCGTGATTCTAGAGAAAGCAAACTCCATCCGACAGGTTTTGATTATTTGCATAATTATATATGATCTTCTGTTTCAGTTTGCTAGTAACATATTTTTTTCCTTAAAACATTTAACATTTAGCACTTGTTGTCTCAGGCTGTAGCAAGTGACGATGGAGATGGCGAAAGCGATACATGGAGCGATAGCGACACGTGAGTGACTACGAGTGTGATTCACGTAACACCACATTTATTCTGTTTCTTATATGTTTCTTTTTTTTGTGTAGTAGTAGTTGTAAGAATATTTTATTTTATACGAGTGTGATTCACGTATCTTTCGGTTTAATTATAAAGATAAGTTCAAACTAAAAGTTAAAAATTCTAATATAAAAGACGACACCGTGATATATCGGTTTCGATTAACGATATTAAAATTTGGGTGTATTGATAATTCTTTTCCCTTGCCTTAGTTATATGAAATAAATAGTATATACATGTATATGTTAACATTATAAAGTGGTGGTTATTACATAACATTACCCTTGGAAGATGATGTATGCATATATATATATATATATATATATATGTGGTGTTGTAAACGTGATGGTTATGTTTTTGTTCTCATTATCAGATAAACTTAACAAAATAATAACCTCCATAAAAGGAAAAACATCAACAAGAAGGATTAGTGATTTTCTCCATCAAATATCACGAGAAAGGAATAAGGATTAAGGGAAGAAGAAATTAACTGGTGAATTGATTTCATACTAAGTCCAACAAAGCATGGATCAATGTTAGTGTTTTTTATTCTATAAAAAATGGTTCATGGTTGAATTAAATAAAGTCTAGAAGATCTTTGGGATATATATTTCATAATTGAAATCATTAAGGTTAAAATCTATATATAGGTTGATTTTGTCGTTCGCTTTATATCTGTGTATCTTCAACAACAAACAAGTAGGTTCTGAAAAATGAAACTATAGCTAGAATATGTTATGTATGATATGTTTATCTCGAGAATTAACGTCAATCACCTTAGTTTAGTGTTATAGGAAATAAGAGATGGGAGATGGAGACACGTGGACGGCTAAGATAGAAAGTTTAGAATGAAGCTGAAGCGATTAAAAGCAATAGAACACGAGTTTTAGAAGGAGATGAGATCATTTTGTTAGTTTTGTATCTTCTTCTTCTTCTTTCTATAGTTCTGAAATTACATCCACCATTGTTGAAGTTCTTGGAACTTTGGGCAAGGTGAAGATGAATTGTTGTTTTTCATGAACATTGATTCATTTGGGAAAATAAAGTGATTTTGTCTTCTTAAATTGGAATTGTGAAATTCCTTCATCATTTAGTGTTTTCTGTTCAACCGTGTTTGGATAACAATATGGGACTAGAGGTAGAGGATATAATTCCTTTGATATTAGATTAACCTTAGTTTAGTGATTTATTTGATAAAGGGTTGATTCAAATAAATCTATTTACAATTACTTTGATCTTAGATTAACCATTCAAAATATAAAACATAATATTTGATTCTAAAAGTTAAAAAATGATTTTCACACCAAAAATATCAAAAATAAATAAAATTACCATCAATATTTAAAAGAAAAATATTACTATCAAATATGGTAAAACAAACACACATCCACATATAACAAGTAAAACATCAATCTAAATCTAAATTGTAAATCGTTATCATTCATTCTTATTATTGTAAAAACGGTCACTCAATTCGACTAAGAAGAAATAAAATCAAAATAAAAATGCAAACAAACTATTTTAAAACAAAATTGATGTATCATATAATTTATATATCTAAATAACATATTTAAACTAAAATATAAATCTAAAAATATATTCGTGCGCCGTGCGGATTCTCTTCTAATATAATATAATTGAATATCAAATATTTCTTATTCAATTTAATTGGGTATTAAATATATTTTTTAAAAATAAAAATATTTTTTATTTTTGAAAGCTAATTAAATTGTAGAAATTTTTATTTGACATTTGTATTCATAATGATTTTATTTTAATTTTTTTTTAAATATATTATGACAATGGAATTTCATGTAATTTCTTACAAATTGTTATATATAAATATACTCCCCTAATATTAGTATAGAGACTTTTTTTTTTTTTCAAACAAATATAAAAAGCAGATAAAACACATGGCATAAATCTAACCTTCCAACAGGTCTGCGACCCGATCCAACCCTAAATTTACTTTTCATCATTCCAAAGAGAGTCTCTTAATTATCGTCGAAACCATGAGCGACGAAACTAAGAACCCTGCCTTCGTCAAACCCGTGAGCAACGAATTTACGAACTCTTTCTTCGTCGATTTCTCCAGTAAGATCTCTCTTTCTAAGTATTCTTGCTCGAAATTGTTTGTTTAGATTTCATCGGATGGATCTATAATAGTTAATGGATCTAATTCAATTGTATATTTTATTTTCCCGTTTCGTAATTGTAAATTGCTTATTCCTTGTCCGTTTTGTGAAGGTGCTGACACAGCCATCTTCTGGTCTGTCAAGGATTGCCCAATCCCTAGTGGTCTCGATGATCTTTGGGCTAAATATCAAATCAGAATAGCTCTCGATGATTTGGGTTATAAGGGTTATTGTGCACCAGCCAAATTTTATGATGAGAATTAATTATCCCTTCAGTAAAATTGAATTTCCTTAACTTAACACTATTCTCTTTTCTTATATATATATATATATGGGAAAGATATGGATATTGTTCATGAACTGTTACATGACATGATCAGTTTTGTCACGTCCCGCGCGTTATCCTGATCCAGTAAATCTGATTGTACTCTCAAAAATAAAAGACCCCGAGTTCTTCAGGGTTCTTCACGCACTGAAGTTGAGATGTTGCAATGTTCTCTTAGTACAGCCTCCTGATTCCGCATCCGCATCAGAAAGTATTTTTGAGACTACAGAGTCAGTAATAAATAGTACGATACTATTTGGTGGAGGAGACCCTAGGATCAAAAAAAGTGAAAGCTCTGACGATAGTAATAAATAGACTTCTGTTCGTAGCCAAAGGTCACAAATGCTCATATGTGATGAAGTGATAGGGTTGAATATTTTGTTACGCAAGGGTGCAGAACTAGAGTTTAACTTAAGAATGACATTTTTAGGGTTTCTTGTTCTCATGTCACCTTTCCATTTCTTTTTTGTTGATGTAGTAATACCTGCAATAATTGGAAAGCAGCAAATTAAATTTTTTTTTTTGTTTTCATAATTTCTCCTTCTTTTTTTTTAGATAAAATATTGTTAACATACAAATTATGTTTGTAAGAAAAAAACACAATTTTATTCTAAATAATAGCATGATATTAAAGTTTACATATATTTACATCATAAATTGAATTTTAGAAAAACATAATGAAAAATTCTTATCCATCCTATCAAACATGACTTAATTTGTAAACCAGCATGATATATATCTTTATATACATTACACACTATTTAAAAATAATATATTTTAAAAATAATTCAATTAAGTTACAAATAAAGATAAGGAATAACAAGATTTGTAATTTTTAAAGAGAGGATTATTATGAAAAAACTAACAATATACTTGCTTAGTAGGGCTCGGAAGAAATATCCGGATACACAGAAAGGACGGATCCAGATGATAAATTTTCGAATTCGCCGGATCCCCACAACAAAAAAAATAATAATATAAATGTGATGTGTTTTTGATTTGGACCTTTAAAATTTAGCCCATATCCCTCCATTCAAATTCAAATCCATTTTTATATTGTAAAAAACAAAATTTAAAAAATTTCAATTTCATGATTATTATAACATTTTTATTTTTTATCAAAATAATTATTATAATACATTTAATTAAAAAAAATATAGGTCGAATTGCGGATCTGCCGAATTCAAATATGGATATCTTCAAAACCTCCGGATATTCAGATATGTGAGGCCTAGGCGCACTTAGCCCTAGTAAACCCAAAAATAAAAAGCAGATAAAAAACATGGCACAGATGTAAACCCATTAATTTAATTTGAGATCCAACGGCCGAAAACATGGCTCAATCGAACCCTAATTAACGTTTTCATCATCATCTTTCTCCCAAAGAAAGAGAATTTCTAATTCTCTGGCCATCTCCGTCGAAACCATGGACGATTTCTCCAGTAAGATCTCTTTTTCTAAGTCTTGTTTCTGGAATTTTTTTGTTTAGATTTCATATTTATCGATCTGTAATAGTCAACAAGCGTATCTAATAGATGTGTCATATAGTAGATATAATTGTAACTTCATTTCTCCTATGGTAATTTTGTTTATGCTATACTTATTTTAATGAAACAATCGCAAACGCATTCGCATCCGCATGCACCGTCAGTGGGCTGAAGACAGCCGTCTTTTGGAACGTGGAGGATTTGCCATTCCCTGCTGAGCTTACTCCTCCTGAAATCGGTAGTAAAATCAAAGAAACTCTGTCGAGAAGAGGTTATGGAGGCTACATATCAATCTATGCTTATTCTGTGAAGATAGATTTCTCGGATGAAATGCTGGCTGAGTTTATGGAAGCCAGAATCGTCTTCCTTCCCCAAGGTTAGAAATTCATAAACTTAACAGCCTTTTTCTCTCTTATATATATATATATATATAGTTCCAGAGGATCAATGTGAGAGATTTCATAGGATGCTACATGACATATCTTTCTGGGCATTAGACGTTGAGATGGGGCACTATTGTAGAAACCGACTAAATTTGGTGGTAATCTCAAATGACATCCAAGGAAAAATCACCTTCAACTCTCGTCTTAAATTTGTCTCTGGTAGAAGTTGCTACACTTTGTTATCAGAGCCTCGTGATATCCCATCTGGAGAGTTGGAATGTTCATTATGGAAATAATGCCGCCTATTAGATTATGGCAAGGTTATGTACCAGCCATCCCCATCATCATATCGATCGAGAGATTGTACCAGTCTTCTCAAGCGGAAGACCAGACCTCCTGATCACTGATTCTCAGGACTAGCTTGCTTCTGTGCGTCACAGAGATCATGAACCTTGTTTAATACTGAATATTATCGTGTGAGTCTCTTTTTTTGTTTGTTGGAATTGCGTTTAATCAATTCGTTTTATTGTGGAGATGAGAGTTGTTCCGAGTATTGAATCTGTGTGTGTTTTCCTAGTGTGTTCATGTGGTGAGTGGAGTGTTTTTTTTTGGATGAGAGATTTCATTTACATACCCAATGATAGTGAGTTCATAGCATGTGATCTAATGAAAGCTTAGAGATGTTTACCATTTTCCAGCTTGTTATATGACGAGTTGTGAATTTTGACTATAATTAATATTCAATTTAATTCGGATTTCGAGTTGACTAATAATCTTGAATGCACAATTGAGTTGAGATCTAGTCATGTAGTTTAATTTGGTAACTACAGACGTATTCAGTCCATGGTACAAATCATCTAGCCGTTGATGTTTATCCAGGATTTTAATTTGAATGACTTATTTTGAACACATTATTTATCTTTTCAACGACTTACTAGGAGGATCTCTCATGTCACAATACCACCAGCAACTTTTTGTATTGGCAATTTGAATCAATTGAATGATGAAACTTATACACACGGCTGTTGGATATATGTACGTACTACTTTGCTTCATTCGGTTACATGCATGGATCGAAGGATAGCTAGCAGGAGAATGATTCTTCGTTTCTTCATTATCTCTATTGCATCAGCTCTTGTGGAATCACTTCCCATAAGCACCGACATTGACGACAATCTCACCATTTCCTTAACCTCTGCGTTGGTTGCTATTCTACTCTTCTAACAAATAAAGGGATCGAGCTTGATTGCCTCTATGGAGTAAAACTGCATTTTTAACTCCCATCTTGTTTGTAAATGTACTTTTTAGTGAACAATCTAATATTGTTGTTGGTGTCCACAGATTTTATTTTTACGGCTGAAAGTGCAGTTGGGTACAATGTTGTAATGTTCTATCCATTTGTGAGAGATATGACTAATAACAAAGGGGAAAAAGGTCAATTTCAACACGAACTATTTTTATGGTGTTTTTTATACACGAATTATGATTCGGTGCGTTTTTCAACTTCAACTTAGTAAATTTTCAAAAAGTCTACATGAACTTTCATATGTGTGATGAAATCAATTTTGATCGAAACAGTCTTAGTAAAACCGCTGAGTCAGATGCCACGTGTCATATTTCTGATGAGTCATATGCCATGTGGCATATATTTTGCTGAATCATATGTCACGTAGACTTTTCAAACAAAAAATATTAAAGTTTTATGCAATGTTTTAGATCGCAAATTTTTTTTACATTTATAATAGAAAAACGAAAACACCATTATTAGTTCATCCATCTTATTGATTTTTTATCATTTACGTAGTCGTAACAACCATAGGATTCTGACTATTAAAAGATACATTTTTGAATAATAACAATTTTTAATTTACTGAGATTATAATTGTTCAAAAATGTATAATTTAATGGTTGAAACCTTACGATTGATACAGCTATATAAAAGATAAAAAAAACCTGATAAAGTGGCTCAACTGATAAAGGTGTTTCTGTTTCTTCATTATAAGTCTCAAAAAAAATTTAGATCTAGAGTATTGCATAAAACTTCAAAATGAAATTTTTTTTTTTTTTGAAAAGTCTACGTGGCATCTGATTCAGCATAATATATGCCACATTGCATACGACTCAGCAGAAATATGCCACATGGCATCTGACTCAGCAGCTTGACTAAGATTGTTTCGGTCAAAGTTAATTTCGGCACACATATAAAAGTTCATGTAAATTTTTTGAAAATTTACTTAGTTGAAGTTAAAAAACGCACTAGACCTTAGTTCGTGTATGAAAAACACAGTAAAAATAGTTAATGTTGAAATTTGTCATTTTCCCAATAACAGACATTTAAACATTCGATGTACTTCTCCGGATTCAACAACTTTTTCATTGTCTTTCCGCATCCATGGATTTAGTTTCCATGTTAATCCACTTTTGCTAGACCCTTTTAGATGTGTTGAGTAAAAAAAAAAGAGATAAACACAAAAACATTAATCTAAATCTTTTTGTAAAAAATATGTATACTTTAACAAGCTTTAAATCAAATCACTTTCTTAATTTGTTTAGTTAGTTTAATTTTAATTTTAATTTATTATTTCTGTTTAAATATAATATTAGTTGTCACACTTTCATTGTAAAACTTAAAAGAGATAAAAAAAACGGATATAAATGGAGAATTTATTATATAAGATCAATAAAATATGTGTCAAATCTCTAAATTACAAAGTAAAGTATTTATATTTCTATACTATTAATTGAGAAGCACTAAATATAAAAAAAAACATGAAATTATGAGAATTTACATGAAATGCCATTTAAAAAAAAACTTTCATTAATAGCAAAAATATATTTGTATGTTAACTTATATATATATGTATCCAAGAACCTTCACAATTAATTCTCTCCTATCCATATAATCAAACACAATTAAAATATTTTTAATCTTAATTATTAAATAAAAAAATTCCACATAAATTAAAAATCTCTAAAAAAATCTTTTATAGTAATATTTCTATATAAATAAAAATAACTATAAAAAATATTTAATAATAAGCTGAGTAGTATTGTTTATTTTTAATTTGAATTATTTACTTAAACGATTTAATATCAGAGCAATTCTCATATATAGCACAAATAAAGTTTTTATGTCATACTCCCCCCTCCCCCCGTTTTATTATATAAGATGTTTTAGATGTTTTTTTGTGTTTCAAAATATAATATGTTCTCACATATTTATGTAAATTTTTACTTTATGAATATTGTGTAACCAATATTAGCATATAATTTTATCTTTATGATTAATTATTTTATTTTTGTTTATATATTAAATAAAACATTTTAGAACAAAAGTAATTTCTTAATTTTCGTGTTCTTATCTAAAACATCTTATATTATGAAACGGATTGAGTATTTAGCACATATTTTCATTTATGTCACATATATCATTTTTGTTAAAAAACAATTTTCTTATATATCACAAATCTCATAGTCTCACATTGTTAGGATTTAGGGTTTATAAAATCTTAAACCCTAAACCCTAAATTCTACCCATACCCCTAAAACTATACCCTAAATTCTAAAATAGTTAACCCAAATAAAAAAATTATAAACTTTATAAAATGTTATATGTGACATAAATGAAAATATTTGTTAAATATGATATAAAAATTTCATTCTGTATTATTTTAAGGAATTTCTCTTATTATTAATAGGCTTATAAATAAAAAATATTATTTAAAATATAACAAATATATATATATATATATATGTCTCTTGGTATGAAAATAATATAGTTAAAGCTATTAATATATAAAATTTGGTATTAATATATATCTTTTTACGTCTATATTAATATTTTGGCAAATGTATATTAATATTTTGTTAATTTACAAAAAAAAAAAATCATACTATTAAAAAGTTGTACTTTTGTGACAAGAAAGATACCAACGATTAAATCATACAATTTAAAGGTAATGTGAATATAAAATTAAGCTCAAAGAGAAAAAAAGAGAGGTGAACTTCGATCAATGCTCCCTTTTCTCTTTTTCTTTTCTTCCTTCTTTTTCCCTTTAATTTCTAACACTTTCGCATTATATTTCATTATTTTGTGTCAACCCAATATCGGGTTAATAGGTTGATTAAAAGTGGTATACAGAAAAGTGATTTGCTTAGCTTTATCTTCTTCTTTTTTCTCAAAGTAATTCCATTCAAACTACTCCCTTTTTTCAATCAAATATTTATATTAACGCATTATAAAATATGAATCCAAGTTGTATTATAGAGACGAATGAGATAATCTCGTTTTGGTAAAAGAAAAGATATCAAAACTTAATTCAGTAATCAAACTAAAAAGAAAAGAAAAAAACAATTTATTAAAGAAATATACTATTGTTGGAGATCTTTCATCTGAGTTTGAATATTAATGGTCGTTGATTGGAAGGATGTATCTTCATTCTTCACTCGGTGGCTGATATGAAAACTTGCTCAGTCATGAAAAATCTTTGCTGGTTATATAAGGAAGGTGAACGTTGAAAATTGAGCATGGATAGAGGAATAATTGTCGTATAAGATCAAGAATTTAGATGGTCCAGAGATATTTTTGGTGAGTCAAATTCGGGATGTGATAATTGGGTGTGAAAATATTCATTTGAACTTGATTCTTGGTGAAGAGGGAAGAAACATCAACGTTAATCTATATATGCTGAATGGTTGATCAAGGCATGTGGTCGTCGGAAGTAAATCAAACATAAAAGATAAAGTCTTCTAGCTTGCATGTCGGTTTGGTCAGATAAGAGAACTCCTTGACTTGATAATGATTACGTGTGCCATATGCAGGATTTGAATGACTTTAAGTATGATAATGACTTAGCTTGATCGGACTGGACATATGAATGAATTATGATCGTTGGTTGTGATCATAGCCGAGATAAAAAATACTTCCATAGGATCATTGAATTTGTTGATCATGGTACTGGTTCAACCAACCGACTTTTTTATTGGCCAAAACTTATGCGTTACGCTCTACGTTTTTTTGGTCTGAAATAAATTTTTGTTCCGATTCAGTTATTGACAATCTGATTCACCTTAAACCGGTTTATCGAACATGTACCAACTAAAATTAAATACAAAAAACATATTAAAATTTAATTAAATTTAAAACAAATTGAATAGTTATGACTTTGATGAGGAGGCTACCTTAGATGGGACCCACAAGAAGTCTTTAGAGCTGACAAGGGAGAGATGAGATATGAGTAAAGATGTATGAGTCTCAAAAGCTCATACTCCTTTTTTTTTCTTTTTTTCTTTTTCTCTTTTTCTCTTTTTCCTACGCAACAATGACTGATTACCAATCTTTTTCCTTTTTGACGGCTTTGTCTTAGATCATATCTAATATATAAATTCAAGTAAATAAATTTGTCTTCCATTTATCAATAAATCCAATCCTAGGGTAGAAAAAATAATATCACTGATACTAAAATATGTAATTCGGGTTTAGATATATATACACACCATTAACAAAAAAAATAAAAAGATACTATATGCACATCCAAATTTTGAAAATAAAATATGTACGGGGCAAGCCTCCAAGGTAATATAGTAGAGAGTTGCATTTCTTCAAACCTATAATGATAATAAGTACTAGTAGTAGTAGTAGATTATTTAAAGTTCTAGAAAAGTGGAACTCGTAACTCGTGCACTGTGAAATCATAATCGCGTAAAATATTAGAGCGTCAAAGTCTTACCATCACAATTTTCCATTTCATTGGAACATTTTTGTTTTTTATTGCCTTGTTCTTATGATATTGTTTTGACATTTATTTTATTTTACAGGATATGGATCCATTCGACAAACAAAAAAATTGGATCTATGTTTTCGATAACCAGAAGTTCATATTATATGAACATAACACACTCAAATTCGGATATGGATAAACACGATCATGGCTATAGGATCTCTTTCAAATAAATTGAGCTTACTTTAACTGGATCACGTACAAGCATCCACTGATTTAAAAATTGTTACGTAATAAATGTATATATTCTTCATTTATTTAATATGTTTTGAATGGATGCGGTGGATAAGATGGATAAAATTATTTGAGAACTAAACCCTTTACTTTTTACTATTCATAAAATTTAAATCGCATTAATGCGAACAGAAAAGAAATAAAAAATTCACTACGAATCAATTACGATCTTCTTTCATAAAAATAAATTTAAATCGCAGCAGACTATAAACCAGTCTAAAAACTATGGTTTTTATCCCCTAATAGTTTAGTTCATCATCCGCAACCACCATTAGAATTGGAAGCCTAAGTGGACCAAAAAAAGGGAAAACGTGTTGATAGGACATTAGGACTTGTGCGCTCTAATACTTTACGGACTCGATGGTTTTAGAGTAAACCAGTTTTTTTT
>VBRH01000080.1:19724-33099 GCA_014578085.1 Cardamine resedifolia
TTTTTTTTTTTTTTTTTGTCGTCACAGTAAACTACTTACCAATCCGGCTTTTCAAATAAAGAACTTTTTAAAGAAAGTTTTGTAGCTTGATCTGTACTGGTATTCGTGTTTTTACGTGTAGATATGAATTCTAGACCATAAAGTAAAATAAAATAAAGCGATGAATGCGCCTAATATTTGCTTTAAAATTTTAAAACAATAAATATATAATCTCCACTAGTTCAGTCGCTTTTATCTCCTTTTCTTCTCCATTCCTGCTAAAAAGTTATACTATCATCTTTCTATAAAAAAGACGTCTTTTCTAATCTCTTACCTGCAACAGACTTTTTAATAAGCTATCTTCTCTACTCTCTCCACATTTTCATGGCGACCCAAGATTCTCAGGGGATTAAACTCTTTGGCAAAACCATTGCATTTAACACTCAGAAAATGAAAAAGGAAGAAGAGAAACAACCGCCAGAGCCGGAGGCAACAACAGCCGTTAGATCATCATCATCATCATTATCATCAGATCTGACGGCGGAGAAGCGTCCAGACAAGATCATAGCATGTCCAAGATGCAAGAGCATGGAGACCAAGTTCTGTTACTTCAACAACTACAACGTTAATCAGCCTCGACACTTTTGCAAAGGCTGCCACCGTTACTGGACCGCCGGTGGTGCACTCCGGAACGTTCCCGTCGGTGCCGGTCGTCGAAAGTCCAAACCACCAGGCCGTGTCGTCGTCGGTATGCTTGGAGAGGGAAATGGGGTCCACCAGGTCGAGCTTGTTAATGGCTTGCTTGTTGAGGAGTGGCAGCATGCAGTAGCCGCAGCCCACGGCGGTTTCCGGCATGATTTTCCCCTGAAACGGCTCCGATGTTACTCTGACGGTCAATCTTGCTGATTTAATATTTTTAAATTTAAATTTTGGTTTTGGGGTTGAGTGGTGTTCCTTTAAACCCGTTGAAGAACGTGGTGAATTTGGTTGTACATACAGGCTGGCAAGATAGTTAATTTGTCATTTGTCAATCAATCGAATCTAATAAATACAACTTTATTTTACTACTCTCTCTTTACAAGAAGAGCATTCTTACGAAACGGCTCTCTGTATTCATTTCTTCACTCATACTAGTAGTATTTAGCTAATATTATCCACCTAGGATTCGTATGCTTTGCTGTCGATTAATAGGTTTACTACTGGCGCTTTTAATAATTTTTGATAGATTTGTGCTAGAATCCCGTGTTGTTAATATGATTATATATATAACACGGAATATAAAAGACAGACCTCTTTATTTGTTACCGTTTAGTTTCTGAGCCTTTCTAAAATGATATCAAAATTTTGTTGACCGGATAAGCCATTTGAAACACCTTAAATCGTTATGATGTTATCGCCTTGTATACTCTTTAGATGATCGATTAATGTTTCCGCATTTATCTTAAAGAGACTTGTTAAACTTAAAACCATACACGTATGACGTATCCTCCCTAGAATTCAGGAATCACACAATTTTGAAAATCTAAAGTTTCAAATTTCCCATTGACAAAAAAAAAACAAAAAAAAATCCCATCTACTAGGACATACATATGTATTACAAAGTATTTGAAGTGATTTATCTTTCAAATGAAAAATCTCATTTCAACCATAATTCGGCCAAGTCTACCAATGAGACCATGACTTTCAATTTTTTTTTTTTTGTTTTTTGTTTTTTTTTTTTCCAAAAACTGAGATTGTCATAAACACGATAGATGCTCATATCTTATTGGTATATCACCATCTTTTACTGTTATATACTAAACCGTTTTGTTTTATCTTACATTTTTTCTCACGATGTCGTCATTTTTGTGTCATCGATCAGACCTAATCGAATATCAAAATAATATTTTGAAACCAAGATTTTTTTTAATTCAGTCTAGAAAAAGTGAAATCTTGAAAATAAATGTAACATATGACAAAGCATGACAGATTTGAAAAAGAGGATTGCGTGTAAAATTAAGGCATCATCAAATTGTCATCAAACACCATTGTTACTCATCAAGCATCATTGTCAAAGCCATCGTCGTGACCGTACATACATCCATAAGAAAGAAAATACAAACATGATTTCCTTAAAAGATCAAAGTAGTTATAAAATCATGAGAATAGCTCAAAAGATGACGTCAGGGACAATGTCTAGCTCCTTGAAGGCTTGAGGACACTCGGCTAGAGGAGTTTTCCTCATGAACCCAAGCGGGTTAACGGTTCGAATCTCGTGAGAGACGATACCGTCGTTGACCGTGAGGCTGATTTTGGCTGCGTTCCTGAGGAACTCTTCTTTGTTGATCTCATTGCATTCAGCATCTGGTGATTCGACGAGCACGATCTCACAAACCTCTTCCTCGTGGTCTCCGGTCACAACCATCTCGTAGTTCCCAGCTTTGTCTGTCACTGCCTCCTTTGTCAATGTCACTGTCTGGTTCTCCCTTCCTTTGCATTCTAACTTCACCTTCGCACCTGCATGCACCACACACACATGACACTACTTATTAGTCTTCATTTATTTATTTGTTGATGTGACTAACAAAATTTTATGCTTCTATTGCTTGCTTGTATAGTTTAATGGATGGTTAACACCGTTTAGAGAAAGAACTAAGGTAACTTAAAGTTGTTTCAAAAATAAATGTTTGAAATAAAAGTTTAGTAAACTATTCCGACTGGTAACAGTAGCTTGAACTTCATATAGTATATAACATGAAATAATTAATTTGATTAAGTGCAAGTAGTATTTTAAAGAAAACAGAAATTTTGATGAGTTGAATTTTTGGATAATACATCTTAACAAAACTTTTGTTTGTTTCCTTAAAAAAAAAACAAATATATTTTTTCATAAATATATATATTTTTAAAAAATCTAAAAACAAAACAAAAATCGTATAAAATTGAATTGGGAAAACTCTATTTTGTAAGCTATATTTTTCCGATTTGAGATGCAAGAATATGCAAAAAAAGAAAAAAAATGAGAGATGTACCTTCGAGGAATTTGCTGAGGCGGGTGATGAACTGGACACGGCACGTGTCGCAATAAACTGAGCCCTTGACATTGAAACGGTCCAAGTCATCAGCATCACCGGCCACGAAGTTGACCATGGTTGTGAAGCATAGGGCAGATGCAATGAAGACGATAAAGAATTTCGCCATTTTGGCTCTAATTCTTTTTGTTTATTTTTTAGTTGTGTGTGCTTGTTGGATCTTCTTGTCTCTTTGATTTTGGAGGTTTATTTTGTATAATTGATTTTTTGGGAGTTTAAAAATGTATTCAAATTGTCGAGTTTTGGTTGAGAGGAGACAGTATGATCATAGATTTACCAAAATATCTCCATATATAGAGAGAACAAAAGACAAGAAAAAGGGGGAAAATAAGGTTTTGTTTCTATATTTGGAAGTTTGTTTTGTTTGTTTATTTTTGGTTATGTGTTCTTCTGTTCGTGTGTTGGATGGAGATGTATTTGTTTGACCCGATTTTTTCTCATTACCATCTTTTTTGTGTGGATTATATTGTTTTTATTTAGTTGAAATTGATGCATACTCTAAAGTTTTGTAAAGTGCATTTTAGTTAAGTGGTTAATGGTTCGTTTATGCGGCATTTCCACTAGAATTTGATTTCAATAAATTACACTTTTCCACAAAATAAAATTTTAGTTATGGATTGGATCTTGTCGATCTAATTGATGTAAAAAAAGTATTTCCTATGCATTTACACAAGTTTTTTTTTGGTCGGCAACGTTTACACAAGTTTAAAAATGTTTAAACAAAACAACTTTTATAAATACAGATGTCAATTTTGAGCCAACAGTTGAACCAAATTTATGAAATGTGAAATAGTGAAAGAGACAAGGGCGTCTTACGATCCTCGTGTTCTGTTAATTTATGAGTATAAAATTAGATTTATAGTAAAAATTATTTTAGTTAATTGGTTAACACTTTTTCTTTGCGGCTTTCTCTTTACCGTTTTCTTATCGGAGTTTGACTCGAATAATTTGTGGGTTTTTTTTTTTTTGTAAAATAAGGATTTAACTATCAATCGGATTTTCCAAAATGATGTTAGAAACTAAAATCTTGAGATTTATGACCATTTTAAACTTTTGGTTATATTTCTTTTAGACGATGACATTAAAACTTTTGGTTATTTTTAAAATATTTTTCTCCATTTATTGGTTGAAATGTGAAATTTTATTGCAATAAGAAAAACAAAAAACTTTTTACAATGAAATGCTATGAGAGTAGAAGATTGTAGTTCATAGAAGAAGCAAAAACAGAGCAGTATTTAACTATATTTTCCTCCTCTATTTTCTTAACTCTCTATACTTTCCGTTCAAGCCATGATATATTTTAATTATAGCTTGAACGTCGAATAGTTTTCATAAAATACTACACCACCGTTTTTCTCATGCTTCCAAATGTATGTTTCTTATTTACCGCATATGAGACGACTTACCAATTAATCATCCAGTGGACAAACCAATTCAAAGCAATTTATCGCAATATTGTATATTCGATATTGTTTTTGGTGTCATTGATATATTTAAAATATATAATGTTTTGGAAAAAAATATGTATTTAATTTTATTTCTATTTAGTAATAAAATACTTGTGATTTATTTTTTTGGAAAAAAACAAAATATTACCAAAGATTTTGAATCTTTTTGTCACAAAATTATTAAGATAAAGATGAAATAACCAAAAGTTTACTGTATCTTAGGTAGTTGTAGATATCAAAAGTAAATCGGAATTATATTTGTTATAGGAATAGTAAACGCTTAAGAAAATAGGAAAGGAAAACAAGTTACATAAATAAACCTCGATCGTTAAACCCAACCCCAGTTTACTTGCGACCTATATATGTTCTCTGTCTCTTCACTTCCTCTCAAGTCCCAAGCAAAGCTTCGTATAACTCTCTCGCGTACGTGCAAGCTTTCCTTTTTTCAGTCGTAAGTTTTCTATTAGCGATATTGTACGAATTTATTTAGACATTCAATCCTCGTTCTAATTAGGGTTTCCTCAACTCTCTCATTCCGACGACTATGAGAAACTTTTTTTTTGTTGTTGTGGGGATTTACTCACAGATCTTATGAAAAATAGCTGAAAATTAATTTGTATCTCTAACTAAAATTAACCAATCAGGTTTAGGTTCAATTGAAGAATATGGGAGGCGTAGAAGATAGCCACTGGGTTGATATGATAATTGATGAAATCGGAGCTGCATTAAGCAAGGTTGATGAATCTATACAGAAGGTATATATGTACTCTTCTTCTTCTGGTTTGATCTCTCTATGATGTTTTATGCCTTAAAATTAATGAGTTTTTGGTTGTGTCTAAATTGTGAGCTAGTAATAAATAGCTAAAAGCCTATACCTATGTTATTTTTTTTTATCATCATCATCATCATCAAACGCAAAGTTTATTCAAATATATTGTAGATTATGTATTTTAGTTGTTTAGTAGTTAAGATAGGATTAGGGTTTTCACAAATTTTTAGATTTATTATTCCCTTTAGTTAAGTATATGAAGAGGTAAAAACAACGTTTTTGAGGAGATTTAAAATAGAATGAACAAGAAAAGGAAATAGAAAGAAAGCAGAAGAGATCAACGGTGTTAAAATTGGATATAGCAAGTTACAAGACTTTAGACTGTGTGAAGTTTTTTAGATTACCAACAAAAGAGTCAAGAGAAGACTATGTGTATAGTGTGACTTCTCACATTCGTTACATCGAATCAACAAAGTCCGAGTTATCTATCTAGCTTCAGTTCCATCAAATATTTTATGAAACCTAATCACGGTCTAAATTAATGCATTGGAAAACCAGAACTATTCATGATAGTTAAATCTTTCCGTAAAATAGGTTGTGACTGTTAAAACTTGCCGTTTACACCTCATGATCTAATACCTATTATTCCATTTGGTCTTTTCTTTTCTATTTTTGCAGAGTATTGAGCTCTGGACAGAGTTAACCAAAGATATATTAAGTGATCAGCCTACCCAAGACTTGACTGGACAACCAAATAATGGTGAATCTGGTGAAGAACATTCCTCTCAAGAACCTCTCGTTCAGGTCGAAGAAAGACCGCTTCAACACTGGTCTATGCACATTGATGAGGTGAAAGAAAAACCAATCGAGCACTGGGCTATGCGTGGTATGTGTTATATAGTATACTATATATTGCATAGTCTTGTTGTAAATTCCAATAAAATTAGCTGTAACATCTACACTTTTCTGGTTTCCCTGACTTCCCACTTAGTTTCTTGACGGACAAGTATCATATTTATTTCCTTGGCAGCTTCGAAAATTCCAGAGTGTCTGATTCAAGAACAAGTGGATGATGATGGCGATGGTGATAGTGATAGTGATGGTGATTATGATGATCATGTTGATGATGATGATGATTATGATGATGAGTATGATGACGATTATTCAGAAGAAGAAGAAGAAGACGAGACTACAGCTTCTGAAGAAGATAGTGTAAGTTTGTAGTAGTTTTTTCACATCTTCATATCCATGTTCACAAAAAGTAGAATAATAAATCCCCGTCTCGTATTTTTAATTAAGCTGCTAGTTTTGTTATTGTCTTTGACAACTCTTTATGATTATAGGGTTCGAGTTTGAAGTGGAAAGGTGGCTATGAGCTGTTAATGAATGTTGACACGTCGTCTTCCGAAGAAAATGACGATGAAGAAGATGATGACGAAACTATAGTTACTGAATCTTCTGAAAACACGTGGGATCATAATTTGTTGGCCTGGGCGACGAGCTATAGTGAAGAAGATAGTGTAAGTTTGCAGCAAGTTTTCACATCTTCATATCCACGCTTACAAAATTTAGGATAATAGATCAACGTTTCTTCTTAAATTTTCATTAGTTTCTGATTTGGTTATTTGTCTTTTGATTGAATCTTTATGAATAGGATTCGAGTTTGAAGTGGAAAGGATATCGGAGGTTAAACAATGTGGTTATGTCTTCCGAAGAAGATAATGAATCATGGGATGATGATGATGAAGATGATGACGAGACTACTGCTTCTGAATCTTCTGAAAGCATGTTGGAGCTTAATTTGGGCGCCTCGGCGACAAGCTATATCCCTAGTTCGTTCCATCATCATAATGAAGAAGATAGTGTAAGTAGCTTTTCACATTTTTATATCCACGCTCACAAAAGCTAGAAAGACAGATCATCTTTTTGTATTACTTAGTGTAGTTATTTTAACCAGTTGCTGATTTGGTTATTGTCTTTGTGATTATAGGGTTCGAGTTTGAAGTGGAATGGTGGATATCAGCTGTTAAAGAATGCTGACACGTCTTCTGAAGAAGATGAAGTTGAGGAATGTTATTTAGAATCAGTAGAACAAGTAATGGAGGTGTTGCGGAAGCATAGAATGAGCGATTTAAATAACGAATCATTTGTGTGTCTTGATGACGTGTCGGACAGGAGCCTTTTCCCTGAATGTGATTGGGTTTACGTAACGAGGGATTAGGGTCTTCTGATTGTTGGCATTTTGGTGTGTGAATTATTTGAGTGTTATACTTTATGATACTTCTTTTCGTGTAGAGATAAGATTTTTTAGTTTTGGAGTGTTTCATTCGTTTTTTCACACGGCCTATATATGTCACTCTGTTAACTATTTCTAATTTATCAATTATTGATTGTTCTTATCTGCTGAGCCAATTTACCATAGGCACAAAAGTTTACTTGTTAATTTTTTTGAATGTTGAATGTGCTTGTATTTTAAACCTTCTTTCAGCAAAAGAACAAAACATATTAGCCACTAAAAAATCAGCAATATATAAGCTTAAACAAGCACTAAGGTTTTAAAAAAAAATTTGGTAAACCAGGTTTTAAAATTTTTTTTGGTAAACCAGGTTTAAAATTTTCAGTTCAATCCAAATATATGTATTTGCCCAAAAAACAAAAAAAAATCCAAATACATGTCACATCTTTTGTAAAATATCATATTTCATCGTTCAACTACCCAGGCAATTTTAACCCAACAAAAAAAAACTTCACAAACAACCAAAAGATCCCAAATATAACACCATTAGATTTTTTTTTTGATAAGATATGAATGTATAAGATCTTCGTTACACAAATGTCATTTCAACTTTTCTTTCAATAAAAGACTTTCTATTTCAATTTTATTTTCACGTGTACCATAGTTAGTTTAAGGCTTTAAGCCACAATCAATCAAAATCTATTTAACACTAATTTTGATTTATTATAGCGAACCAGGAAGTAAACCAACTAAACCACTAGTGTCAGTAAATTTTTCCAATATCGTTTAAGCATAAGACTATCTACATTGCTTACTTGTTTATAACACCCAATTATTTTATTTTAATATTCTATCTTATCTTCTCTCTTCCACGTCATAATTCAACACTTATATAATTTTTACTTTCTACAATAATTTTGTTTAATAAAATTACAACACTTTACACCACTATTTTTATTTAATATTTTTCATTTTATTTATAAATTTTGATATAAAATTAGATATATTTAATTATAATAATTATGAAATAATTGATGTTAAATAATTGAGATAAGAAATTCTTTTTAAAATCTGAGCATTCAATTTAAAACTGTCACATCATCCGATCTATATATTTGCTTACAAAAGAAAAATGAGCAACCAGATATTTTTTTTTTCCATTTAAAATGTGACATGTCATAGAAAAATACACCCCTTTTGTTTTTCACACCGTTGAATTATATCAACTAAAGAGTTTGCCACATTATTTTTTTTCTTTCAACATACCATTGAAAACAATTCAACTGTGTTATAATATTTCAACAGTTGAAAAAACAACCATTGTAGAAGGTAAAAATTTGGTTACTGCTAGGGATGGTAAAAAAAACTCGGAATCTAAGAACCAAACCGAACCCGACCTAAAAAAGTGGTACCGAACTAGGATCCAAATTGACAAAATATCCAAATGAGTCATAAACTTCTATACCAAAAAATCTGAATCCAAACCCGAATCGAATGGGTATCCGATATATCCGAAATATAATTATATACCTAAATATATTAATTATGTATTTTTTTATATAACCCAATTACCCAAAATTACAATTATAAACCCTAAAATATCAATTATTTTAAATCCAAAATATCTAAAAACCCCAAAATAACTAAAATATTTGAAAATTTTTAGTTATATTTGTGAAATTTAACCAAATTTTATTCAAATTAAAAAAAAAAATTCTCAAATATTTCGGATACTCGAATCCGGATGGAACCAAACCGAAAATTATAAAAATCTGAAAGGTTCTTAAATCTTCAAACCCGAAAAATCCGAAAACCCGAAAAATTCGATCCAAACCCGAACGGATACCTGAAGGTAAGTACTAGATATTGCCAAATTGCAAAACAAACAAAATCTAAAGCTTTGAAAAATCAACAAAAAGGAAAAGGGTCGAGTGATGTGTGATTCTGTTTCAGTTCGGTAATGGCGGAGATTTGCTATTTTGGGGGTTTGGTCCATTACAAAGCTCCATCTCCGTTGTCTCTTCATCCTCTCTTCAGCAGCAAACCTCATCACTACAATTCATTTTCTCTCATGGCTGCGTCTGTTTCAGCTGAATGCTGCTCCTCCTCCACCGTGGAGCCGCCTTCTCTCCTCGTCTTCTCAGGTTCCACTTTCTCCCCCTTCACACCTTTGTGGGTCTCCCTAAAGTTGTGATTTTTTAGTGGCTTTTTGCGAAAGATCGTCACTTTGGTTTAGATCTTGACCAATTACTGAGAAATTGACGCAGTGTTTTTGAGATGAGGGCATATGTTAATTCTGCTTGTTGTAAAGTACGAACCTTTTTCATTGGCTTACAGATTAGATTAGTGTACTTTACATTTGCAACAAATCTAATTGGTTTTAGTTAGTTACATTATTTGCTCTGAAAGAAAAGGTTATATATGTTGTGATGAAGGCGGTACTGGATTTAACGGTGTGGTGGAAGAGTTGAAGAAGTTAACAACTCGAGTGGCTCATGTTCTTCCTGTCTCTGATGATGGAGGAAGTACAGCTGAGATTGTTCGTGTTCTTGGTAAGTTTCAATGGTACAAGAACTAGATTATATGTTTTAGCTTCTTAAATTTTATTATCAAAAAGGATGATATTATGTATCTGCGTTGCTATAGGTGGGCCAGCGGTTGGTGATATACGTTCGAGGTGTTTAAGGCTGTCTGATGAAAGTACTTCAGAGGCACTTGCTGTTAGGCGGTTGCTTGGCCATCGCTTACCTATAGATCCACATAAAGCCAAGAAAGATTGGTAATTTAAACTACACATTTCAGGTCTCGGCTTTAAGCTCGTGTTACAATCGAGCATCTCTTCTCATTACACTTTGTAGAAAAGTTCACACATAAGTTAGTTAAGAAAGACGTAGAAATTTTGGAATTGATATAAACAGTGAAGTCCCGCTGACTCCAGAAGTTTCTTGTGAACGAAATTTTCATTGTTCAACTTCAAGCTTATCCCTTTGTAGTTAGTCTTCTTTTTTCCGAGATATTTTCTCATGTGTATTGCTCATTTTCTCATTTTATTTGCTAGGCTCTTACTAGTTGCAATGGTGGAGGGTATTGTGTAATATACAATTGGCTGAGTTGAAACTTTGACAGGTACGATATTGTGGAAGGTAATCATTCTCTGTGGGATGGTGTATCAAGACCCTACAGTGAAACAATCCGCGCTTTCTTGATATACTTTCAGAATGAGGTAATGTTAACTGATACAGAGACATGTTTTTGTTGGTTTCATGTTTGATCAGTTCCAACTTCTTGTTTCTATGGATTTTTCTTTGTATACATTTCTTACTTGACTATGTTTCTTTTGACACAGATTCTTAGACGGCCTAATGAGAGGTTTTGCTTCAGTAATGGAAGGTATTGAAGACCTTTTTTCTTCGCTTCAAGTGTGTATTATTTTGTTCGCATGTTTAGTAACTTGCTTTCAATTGTATTCTACTTGTAGCATTGGGAATTTCTTCTTCGCAGGAGCAAGGATATTTTTCCAGTCTTTAGATGCAGCTATTTTTCTGTTTTCACGTGTTTCAGAGATTCCTTGTGACAGTTTGGTCCTCCCAGTAATATCAACCAATGATAGGCTTACACTAGGATGTGAATTACAGGTATGAAGATTGATCTCTATTTGAATTCCAGCAGCTAGTTTGAGACTTTTTGGTTTGAACATCAATTGACAGCAAGATTCAGGTGGCATATTCGATTGCAAACTTAACTGTTTGTGACACTAATTTGTAGGATGGGACTATAATACGCGGACAGAACGAAATCTCTCACCCGACCAATGGGACTATGCAGATGGTTGACAAGGTGTTGTATTTTAACATCTTACATTGAATATCTATGATGATCACGAGAACTATTAACAAAAATGTGGATTCTATTTCCTTATATTGTCTTTCTATGTTTCTAGTAGACACATTGTTCGACTTCCGCTCTTCCATCGAAGATAAAGAGAGTGTTTTACATGTCAAGTGAAGGCAATAATCTGCTTCATGAGGTTAACAATTTTTACTGCTTTTCTTAACGTTATATCTAATGATTCTTGTTCCGTTAAAGAAACTCTTATCTTTTTAGTTCTCTACTTCATTTCTTTGTTTTCCTCTGTGTATTTGACATTGCAAATGTATGATGCTATGTCCATTAAATAGGTCTTCCCACCAGTTAACCCAACTGTCCTGGAGCAGTTGAGAAGCGTGGACTGTATCGTTTACGCTATGGGATCCCTATTTACTTCCATTTGCCCATCACTGGTAAGAACCTGCAATGAATTTAGTGCAACAATGGTGTATTACTAAATTTGTGATTACTGTTAGAGACATATCTTCTTTTGTTCCTCAGGTTCTGCTTGGTGTTGGGGAGATTATCTCTTCCAGGTCATGTCGTAAGGTAGACTGAAGCTAATCAAGAATACTAATTTTTGGAAAATTCAATCGGATTTCTTCTCTCGGTCACAGGTACTTCTGTTGAACGGTAGCCAAGACCGAGAAACAAGGGGTTTCACTGCTTCGTGCTTTGTGACTGCTATTGCTGACGCTCTCAACAGAACTCATGGAGATCCTAATATTCGGCTCAAGAATCCTGTGAGTGGTTCTGCTAAATCCACACTCTATTGATGTCTTTTTTTCGTATATCAAGATCGAAGAACATCATTATTGTGTGCAGCCTGGATATTACATCAACACTCTTTTGGTCCCGAAAGATGGCGAAATAGCCGTAAATCTCAAACAATTGTCTGAACAAGGAATCAATGATGTTGTGAGTATCTCTCTCACCTTCACTTGTTTCCAAATTTATATGAACAAAAAACACTCATTTTGCTTCTTCTCTGTTGCAGAGAGTCGTGGAGAGTGTTGGTGACCCCAAGCATGGTATCTTGTTCAATCCAAGCTCGCTGATAAACACACTAGCTGGTTTGGTGGAGTAAATAGTGATTCTTTAGGCCAGAAGCTAGTTTCTTTTTTTTTACGTAAATGAAACTATGATTTGTTTGGTTATTGTTTAGAAGGTCAATGATCATATATTCATATTCTTAGCTAAGTAAAAGACATACGCCTCTCTTAGTCTCTGAGATGGAACAAGTACCGAAAACATGAGTGTTCTTCGTAAAGAATGAGAATGATGACCAGATCTTATGGATTGATTTTTACGAGATTGTTTCTTGTTCCTCCAAGAATGATTTTCAAATGTTAAAAGTTACGAGCAAAGGCATATCTTTTAAGCATCCTTTGTATTTGTAAACTGGCATAAAAGTTTCATGTTTATTGTGTACTAAGCTTATACAATGTACAATTATTATTTGATGAAATACTAAGACGTTCTCCTACAACTAAGAAAAAGTTAGGAGGCAACACACATAAACCACATGGTTTTGCAGTTTGCATTGATGATACTTACAAGGGAGATAGCCCTCAGATTGCGAGGGCCCTAAGCCCATAAAAGTTTTGTGGCCCCTTTCAGTTAGGTTCATAAAAACAAGAATTATAGAAAATAGGGATGACTTCACTTCACTTAACCCCTCTGCACAATTCAATTACACTCTAAATTCCTCCACACTTTTTAACTCAACACTAATCCCTCAAACTTTCTAAATCAAATTAATTCCACAAATTTAATAAAATCTGTTTAATTGCATTTAATTAACTAAAATGCATTTAGAAAATTGCGTTTGCGCATCCAATCCGAAATTGACACCCACCCATTCCGACCCAGAAAAAAAAAAATTTATGATTTTTACAAAAATTGTTTTTGTTCAAAATTAAAAAAAATTTCAAATTCAAAAAAAAATATTGTTTGATTATTTTATTTTATATTGAATACAAAAAATTATTTTTTCAAAAATAAA
>VBRH01000080.1:41397-56096 GCA_014578085.1 Cardamine resedifolia
AATCTAATCGTCTTGTATTGTGATTGCAACAAGAAAGTAATCTAAGAGTAACACATTTATATCATTGCTTGGTTATTTGATTTGAAATGGAGTGGACCAACTAATAAGTGCATTTGACAGACTCAGAAACTCCAAATATGGTTTTATAAATGGTTCAAAACAAAGTTTGACATTAATAAGTGTTTTTGAACCTTCTCATGTAGAAAAAAAAACACTTTGTAATATTATCACCAATAACATATATGTATGTAGTAATAAGCTAAAGCAGGTTTTTCGTAATTATCAATTGGTTTAGCGATGCTTTCGAAAAGTACTTTATAGTTTATACTATGAACAAAACAATCAAGAAACTTCTAACAAAGGACACAGGAGACATCAAGATCAAGACAAAAAATCCACACACAAAACAACAAAATAAAATCTATAAAAAGACTCGACAATCTGTTCGTATCTCCCCATGTTTCCTCCCTCTTTTAACACCTATGGAACCCATCTTATCCATAGCGTCTCCAAACGCCTTGAGAAACCTCTGCTTATCCCTAGCCATCTCAAGTACAATGGGCTTCGTCCTCGGGTCAAGGAACAGAGCTTGGTCCGACCCGAGAAGGCCCATGTTGGTTCCTAGTCCTGTAAAATATCCATTGTCGAACACAAACGGAGTTGTGGCGTCGAGGGGAAGGGCGACGCCCGAGCTTCCGCCGGAAAATGGGCACGACATCCGGAGCTCCTTGAGTAATCTCGGGTCGAGAGTCGGGTCGGGTCGTTTTGTTCCTTTGAAGTCGTAGAGACGACCAATGAAATTTTTGCAGTGGGCGAAGCCGATAGTGTGGGAACCAGAAAGGACTACGAGATCTTCTACGCTTAGTCCTTTGGACGCAAAGAGCTTGATGAGTTGATCGACGGTGGAGTTTGATCGAGGAATGTTTTGAGGGACGTTAATCGCCGTTGATCTTTTCCCGTCCCATCTTCCTTTTTTCACTTGATAGTAGGGCCCACCTGCCTACTTGGAATCAAAATACAAGCACTAGTCAAATGACACGTAGATATTACTTTCAACCACCGGACCGGAATGGATAATACGGTTTGGTCACTTGGTGTGGACGTGGGGTTCTGTTTATTACACTTGCTTTTCTTTTTACAGCGTTTATTCCACTTAATTGGATTCTAAAAATTTACTTTTTGATTACTTTAGCCAAATTTATATTGTTAAATATAGGTACGAAAGTCCGGTTTGGTTGAAACTTAGGCTACGTTTGAACCAGTCCTAGAGCCATAAGAACCGGTTTAATTAGTAGCAGCATATTATATGAATACAAAATGATTAGTAGGAGCGAAGTTGGGATTACCAGGTGGATGAAATCTCGAGCGGAGATGGCGAGAATATCGGCGCAAGAGACGCGAGAAGGGCAATGAGACTCAACCAATGCCTTTGCCTTGATGATACTCTCAAATCCTTCTTCTCTCAATTCCTTATTCTCATATGCTTCTCTTTCTGCTAATCTCTTGCTTCCTTTCTTTGTTTCTATCAATATCGACCCATCACATCCCTTCAAAATTTTAATTTCTAACTTATGTTGGTCATCAATCATCGTAGTCCATAATTAACTAGTTTACATGCATGAGACGTGTATTGTTATTTGTTAAAGGAAACAAACAGCAGATGCAGTATATATGCAGACCAAATACTATCGAGTCTATTGCTAAAATAATGCACCGAATCTTGACTGTTTGTTTTTGCTAAAATGCGCTATGATGGGAACCGAACTATTTGAAGTTTTGTCGGATTATTTTCCATTAAAATTAAAATGTAGGGTGTTTTGACTTTCCAATAATTATTTCGGTATTGCTGACTATTGAGATGGTGCATTGAAATTTGACCATGCCACTTAGAGCATGCAATGGTAAGTTTTTTATTGGATTCTCACCAGTTAAAAAATTAAAAATATAAAAAAGTGGAAGAAAAATAAGAATTAAAAATATAAAAAAGTGGAAGAAAAATAAGAGAATCTGTTCTCATTTAAAAACTTGTGAGAATTTCTCTAAAAACTGTTTTCACACATAGCATCTTATAATTGGTTTATAGCATTTTATAATTGGTTTTAGTTTTTTTTTATTATTATTTAAATTTTAAATAAACAATTAACTTATATTAAAAATATTAAAATAATATTTTTGAGAGGACTATGAAAGTATATGTATTAGGAGTTTCACTAAAGTATCTCATCTCTAAAAAAAATAGTAAAACAAAAAATATTAATATTTAATTATGAGAGTATTTAAAAAAAGTGATGAAAGTTTTTCATTTAAAAGATTTTAAGAGACTTTCCTCACTTTTTTAAAGACTCAAATACTTAAATATTAATATTTTTATTAGTATTTTTTATTTTATTATTTTTTAAAAGTTGAGAAACTATGCAACTCTCAGAGTCTCTATGCAATGATGTTGATGCTCTTTGTAATAATAAAATGCGTATTGTGGTAAATTGGTTTCTCCTATTATGCACTGGAGTGCGTAAGAAAGAGAATGCAAGATTTCAGTTTTGGTACAGAAAATTTGACCTCAACGAAGCAATCATGGAAGAAGAGGCGAATGGTGGCTGGAGCTGAGATTGGGGCTTCTTTGAACCGCTGAGAAGTGATGGAACCGACAAGATTTTCGAGCTGAGGACATTTCTTGGAGTAGTAATCGCCGGAGAGCTCTCTTTGGTGGAGTTTCGGAGGCTGAGAGGTTGTGAGTTTCGCCAGAGAAATCGGAATGGTTGATGTGAGGAAGAAGAACAGTAATATTGAGGGAACAGAAAGTGATAAGACATGCATGGTGGGGTTGGACTTGTGGGATACTGTGAGTATATGGACAAACTAATAAATAGTTAACAGGTTTTTTCTTTTTATACAGTTTCAATAAGCCGTCAAAGCTGATAAGATAAAAATAAAAAATAAATTATGGAGCAGAATGATTTTTTGTGAGAAACAAAAAATGAGAGTGATAGCTAGTATAGGGTTAGTAGCGTTGGGAAATTTGTGAAGTTTGGTAATCAGGAGTTGCTCTTTATATGTAAGCACATGAGTTACGATCTCATTTGTTCTGTATATATTAACTCAAAATTGTGAAAGCACTCATGGCTTATTAACTTTATAGATCTTTTGAGTAAAATGCGTAATAATGCGTGTTCCTGTGAGGGTCGACAATTTTTAAAAGGATTACCAAATTTGATCTTATAATATTGGACTATAGTTTTTTTTTTTAAATGTATGTTATTTGCTACCCTAAATGTGATAAAGAAAAAAACATCTTTAAAGGGAACTTTACACTATGTAAACTAGGTATTGTCCCGTGATTGCCTCTGATTTACAGTGCGTAGGCCACTGAATGATCAAATATAGATCTCTTAATCGTTTTTTTTTTTTTGGTTGTGTGTGTTGTATGTATAAATCTCTGGTAAGGATAAGGGGAACAAAACCCACTTTCAAAATGTAGTGTTTGTATCTATCTATGTTTGCATTCATGATGATCGTTTGATCTATTGTAAAATACTGTTTTGGTTAGTTTAAAGATAATTTGGGTATTCAATCCGTTTTTATACTACTAGTTTAGTTTCACTTGAGAATATTTTTATTTTTTAAAGATTAAACTAATTAAATTGACACCAAATATAGTTCTGCTCAATTGATATAAATTTAGTCTTGGTTTAGAATCAGGTTTACAATAAAATGTGTTTTAGTTTCATATATTTACAGAAATATTCATTTCTAGAAGTATTTGTTTTGGTAAATTTCAGCTACCTTTTTTGCATTAAAATGAATTAAAACCGCTAATGTAATAAAGTTGCTTCTATATAAAAAAAAGGAGTCAATATCTAAAATTTATTAAGTTTTATAACTGTTTTTTTCTAAATAATAATTAATATTAAAAAGTCAATATCTAAAATTTATTATAAGTTATATAACTATTGAGAGGCTGAGACTGATAGAGTCACATGAACATGTTAAGAGAGATGATCCCAAAGACTCACGGGCGAACGAAACAAAACATTATGGGTAAAGATTCTGCTTTGACTAAACAACGTTGTGATTGGATTACTTTTTGTTTTGCTACTGAAGCTATTAGATCTTAAATACTGCAACATCATAATTCTTTTATATTACTTACTAAATTAAAAAAAAGAAAGAAATTTTTTGTTGTCAAAGATATTACTTACTAGATAAGGCAAATTATTTATATTAATAAACACCAATTTGATAAAAAAAAAATGATACATTTTTATTTTTCCTAAACCTTAAACCATGGATTAGAGCTTGAATTTGACAAAGTTGTATCACATATTATCATAGGGAAATCGGACAATTTATATTCACTAATTAGTTTTAGTTAAAACCTATATACAGATTGAAGAAGTGTTTTTAGTTAACTAGTTAAAAGTGCATCTCTATCACTTTATCCACGGGAGTTTGATTCCACGTAATCGCATTATACCGCATAGTAGAAATTGAGTTATACATCGAATCTCGTTGATCCAAATTATGTAAAACAAAAAACTATGTAAAAATGTTCTATATCGTCTGTACAAGTTATGGTATATGTCTCTTAAGACTCCAAACTTGTTTATTTTCGATTTCATTTTCTATTTGAGAGTTTTTTACCATAATTTGAATGAATGAACGGTTTTGGATTTAATTGGGTTTGTTTTGGAAATAAAATCGAGTAGTCTGAAATTGGACTCTGGACCAGCCCATTATTTTTGGTCCAGAAAAAAAGCGAAATTACTAAAATCGGTCCGGCCGGTCGAACCAAGTTAACCCACGAAATCACGAACCGATGACGCTCCGCGTTAGGGAAGATCTATTGACTCGTAGCATACAATTTGTTCGACAAAATTCCTCTGAGATTTCCTGAGAACTTGTTTATCTCTGAATTTCACCATAGTTCTACCATGAAACTGAGAAGAATATTCAATTTCATTTCGAGTCTCGCTACAGAGAAGCTCTCTTCATCTTCTTCGTCTTACTTTTCCCATGTCCAATCTAGACAAATTTTCACAAGTAAGCTCTCAGAAGCTTTACCTGGAAATCACATCAAATGGGCTTCGCTTGGTTCAGTCAGAAATTCGAGATTCGCATCTGGGTTTACACCGTTGCAGCCTAAACCGTTAGATTCCATCATGGATTTGGAGAGAGCTAAGACTAAATCTCCAGAGGAACTCACTTCAATCTGGGACGATGTAATATAATTAAAAAAAAAATCATCTTTTGATCTGTTTTGTGTCTTTCAATTGTAATTCGCTGGATCTTACTACATTTTCATTTGTTAGTATCACTTGGGACGAGGTCATATTGGGATAACGATGAAAGCTCAGCTTTATCGCTTACTGGAGCAACGAGCTTCCGAGTGGTAACAATATCATTAGTCTTGTTCTTGTAAAAAATATATATATATATATATATTTTTATTTGATCTGATTCTATTTGATGTTGCAATTGCAGCCGATACTTTGTCATTCCATTGTGGAGAGGAAATGGTTACATTACAATGTTTGCTCAAGGTTCAAACTCTAATCTTTCATTATCTATATATCTTTCATTTCATGGTACATTACAATGTTTGCTCAAGGTTTGTGGTAGCTTTTATCTGAGAAGTTCAATTAAATTAGTGAGATTAGCATTGGACTTTCTTTTACTTAGACTCAGGACTACGTTTAGTGAACTACTGATCTCAAAGAACAGTTTTTTTCTCCCGGTATGTGAGTGGGTTGAATTAGTAGGAAGACAAAAAGCTTCTCGGTTTATGATAGTTTTATTGTGGCAGTTGAAGCGCCTCACATGATTTTCACTGGTCTCGAAGACTACAAAGCAAGAGGAACTCAAGCGGCTCCTTACTTGACTACCAAGTTCTACACTGAGCTTTCAGAGACTAAGGACTTGGTGTTTATCCGAGGCGATGTAGTGTTCACTAGCAAGCTCACTGACGAGGAGGCGAAATGGATCATGGAGACAGCTCAGTCTTTTTACTTGAATGACTCTCGGTACAAGCTGCTCGAACGGTTTAATAAGAATACTCATGAGTTTGAGTTCAAAGATGTGTTACAAGCTCTGGATATGCCTGTTCTGTGATCTGCTAAATCAGGAAAAAAAGAAACTTCTCTGATTTGAGTCCTTGAGACACCTTGTATTAAAATTGTTTTTGTATGGGTAATAAGACTATTTCATGGCCAAACTAGTTTTGGTTGGATACTTCCGATTCGAGATGTTTTGCTCTTGAATAAACAATTTTGAGTCAAGGAGGCATTAAAATTCCTTTCCAAATTGATGTCCGAATACATATAAGTTAGATGTTGGTTCTTGCTCCAAAAAAAAAAAAAAAAAAAAGATGTGAATTTTAAAGAAACGATAAATATGGGTGGTGTTTCTCAAGTTTCAGAAATATCGAAACGACATCGTTTGATTAGATTGGCCCAAACCTCGAGGACATTAAAGATCTTCTTCTTCAAGCTAAGGAAAAAGGTCGTGTGACTCGTGAGAATCCAAAACACTCCGAAACAATCTCAAATCTTCTTTCTACAGTCTTTCAAAACACCATGTACGCTCTTCTTATCTTCCTCATCTCTCTCCCGCCTTTTTCCTATTATGTGTTACAGAGACGTGATTGCATGTTTATAACTCCTGTTTTCCTCAATTCAACTATCTCTATATATACTCATTTGCTTCGATTTTTCTCGACTCTCAGCTTCCTCCACAATGTCAGAGCAACAGTCCGAAGAAGTCCAGCAAATCGAGAAGCTCTACGAGTTCAGCGAACGCCTCAATGCCTCCAAGGACAAGTCTCAGGTTCGTCTCAATTTTTCAACTAGGGTTTAAATTGAAATCGAACATTCAAATGGGATTTAGTATTAGGCTAGTCTAAATATTAGTTTGCTTTGTTCCAATTTTCCAGTTTTGGATCAGTTTAGCTGATTTCATTTCTTGTTTGTAGAATGTTGAGGATTATGAAGGGATTATCAAGATGTCGAAGACGAGTATGAAGGCGAAGCAGCTTGCGTCGCAGCTGATTCCACGCTACTTCAAGTTCTTCCCTAGTCTCTCCACTGATGCTTTTGATGCGCATATGGACTGCATTGATGATGGAGATCTCGGGGTCTGTACCTTTGTCTTCTTACATATTCCGATAGCTTGCAGTGCTTAAAGTTAGCTTCTTTCTAGATTTACACTAAACGTATAGTTCTAGTTGATTGTTATCTAGGCATTTGAGATGAAGCAAGGCTTAGTACTTATGATTTTCCAGAGAATAGATACTTATCCATGTACAATTTACAGTTTTGTGTTCTATTGAACTATTTTTTTGCTCAGAGTTAAGCATGTATTTCCTTTTATGTGTAGGTACGTGTTCAAGCCATCCGTGGGCTCCCGCTGTTCTGTAAGGATACACCAGATATTATATCTAAGATTGTTGATGTTCTTGTGCAACTTCTGAATACTGGTAACTTTTGAGATTTTGTTTGCTACACTTTTTATATACCTATTTGTGTCTTTCTCGTCTAACTTAGAGATAACATGATCTGAAGAGGAACCTGTGGAACGTGATGCTGTGCATAAGGCTTTGATGTCATTGTTACGGCAGGATCCAAAAGGTAGTCTGATTTGTTTATAGTTATTCGGTTTGAAGATGATGTTTTTTCAAGCGACCATGAAAATATTGGTAAATGTGAATTTTTAAATCACATGGCACATAATTGGTTACTCTTTAGGGTACTTCGTTGATCATGCATATGTTTAAGTGAATAAGTATGATTTACAGTATGATTTCGCTATTGACTAACAGTATCTAGAATTCTCTAGTGTTTTACTAAATATTACCGTCTTTTGCTGCAGTATCTTCAACTGCATTGTTTACGCATGCTGGGGTTACTCCAACTACTGATGATCAAATTCGTGAAAAGGTCTTGAATTTCATCAGAGATAAGGTCAGAGTTGTTTCTACGTCTTTGTGCTATTTTAAAGGTTCTTGGAATAGCGTTGTGTGACTTAATTCTTTTGATATTCATATCTCATTTTGTCCCACTAAGTTATACCTATTGGGATATTCTTTGTAGATATAGGCAATACTGATATCTAGTGCATATTTAGTCAAGTCTCCTCCTATTTGACATTGTTTATGATCAAGAGATGTTTCCTTAAAAATAACAAAAGAAGTAATATGAAAAATGTGAAATTGTGAAAAATGGTTTAGTAGAAAGTTAAAGGTTTCAGATAACTATGATGGGCTTGATAGTATCAGAAATGACAATCTTTTGAGAGGTATGTAATACCTGGGCGTATATTCATTTATATATTCATTTTTTCAATTTATATGTAGGTGTTTCCTCTTAAAGGGGAACTCTTAAAGCCTCAAGAAGAAATGGAAAGACATATAACAGATTTGATTAAACAGGTAAAACCAGAATCTTTTGTGTATGCAGTTCTTTTTATTTCTTCCATTTGCCTTCTTCTTATTTACCATTTATTCTGACTTAATTTGGATTTTCCCAGAGCCTAGAAGATGTAACTGGAGGAGAATTTAAAATGTTTATGGATTTCCTGACAAGTTTGAGTATATTTGGAGCGAAAGCTCCTCAAGAAAGAATGCAAGAACTTGTGGAAATTATCGAAGGACAGGCAGATTTGAATGCACAATTTGAAGTAAGTTTGTTGTTTTGCATCGTACTATTTGATGTAAATCTGTTGTTTGGCGTCATCCTAAATATGAACTTGAATTTCTGTGATTGAATAACATGTTAGTACTATTTATCGTGCTGCGTATCGATGTTTTTCTTTCTTCTTGTCCGCTGTTTATCAGTTTGACATATTCTGTGGTAGTAGATTATTTTCGTCCTTGTACAAACTTCATCATCTTGACAAGAAGCAAGGTATATCATCTGCATTGTTGCTGTTGAGTGATGTTATTTTTCCTTGAACTCCAGTATATTATCCATTCCTGGAATGAATGCAAGGAAATTCAGAAAATTGTGATGATGATAGTATGATCCTAGATAATGAGTTATACAAATTTGATTCCGTCTGCTCTTATTACCTTGAGAAATTCAGGTTTAGTTTTTGTGAATCGCATATGGGGAGGATAATGGTTGGAAGTATGAGGTTCTGTCAACCAAATTTAGATTCGATTGTCCTTGTTCTGTGTTATTACTGAAAATTTTGTTTCCCCAGGTTTCAGATACAGACCATATTGACAGGTTGATATCATGTCTGCAATTGGCTCTTCCCTTTTTTGCGGTACGAACTCTGACTTGGTGCTACTAGTAGCGGGATAAAGTCCATAATATGAACTTTTCTGTTATCATGCTAACTTCATCCTCTTTTGATTAGAGAGGTGCTCCAACCAGCAGGTTTCTCAACTATTTGAATACACATATCATGGCTGTTTTTGACAAGGTATTCTGGAATTCCATTGCCTAGTTATTTAACATTTGTATTGTGTTTCGGTTTATTTTGTATCAGCTCATGATCCCTATGAGCTCTTTTAGGCAATTGTATCTACTCTATTAGACATGATTAAGAATAGTTTTGGACACTAAGGGTATGATTATGAAGTAACGTGCTAATTTCTTGTAACTTTTATTTCATCATATTTGTAGGTATTTTTGCTTGTTTTTCTTTTGCCTTCTAAGAAGAGCTTTCTTGGCCACCATAATAATTCCATTTTTTTTTAAATAGCTCCCAGAAGAGAGGAAGCTTGATTTGCTCAAAGCTCTTGCTGATATTTCGCCATACACAACTGCTCAGGAGGCAAGACAGATGCTTCCTTCAATTGTTCAGCTTTTAAAGGTACCTCTTTAGTGCCAGTATGTCATGATTCCTTTGATGAATAGTTTGTGGACATTCTTGCTTATATTATACATCCTATTGAAGATTATATATCCTATTGCAGCCTTGCACTTTTGAATGTAAAAGCTTTACATTTGGTCTTATGAAGATTGTTACATTCTTTGTTTTTTAGATATACATGCCTGCCAGAAAGACTGGAGAGGAAATGAATTTTACATACGTGGAGTGTTTGTTGTACGCATTCCATCACCTTGCCCACAAGGTTGCCAGCGATCTTATTTGTCATTTATCCTATTCTCTTTTATTTTTTTTGTGTCCTTACTTGGTTTACTTATCTGATTATGTTGAACATATATAGGTTCCAAATGCTACAAACAGCTTGTGCGGGTATAAGATTGTTACTGGCCAGCCATCAGACAGACTAGGGGAGGACTTCTCAGAGTTGAACAAAGACTTCACTGAGAGGTACTATTAATTCTTTAATATGACATCCAAATTTTTGCGAGTTGAAACTTCAATGCACAGTATGTTAAAAATTGATGTACATGATGGTTAGTAGAATCTTGTTTTTTCGGAGAAAGTTGTTGTGCTAGCTACACCAGATGTAAAAGTATCTAAGCATATGATGTGTTTTGAGTTAAAAAAAAAGTTTGGTAATCTAGATTAAGAAGAGGTATGAGAGTTTTTGATGTGGTTTGCCAACCTTTGGTGCAGATTAACCATAGTTGAGGATCTAACAAAGGCAACGATAAAGAAGTTAACTCAAGGAATGACTGAGCACAACAAAGCCATGTCGGCTGCTAAGACAGATGAAGAGAAGGCGACCATTGTGAGTTCATTATACCTGTAATTCCCTTCTTTTTTTCCCGATGCTATTTGCTTCAGGACTAATGCACCTCTGTTATATTTTCTTTTCCAGAAAACAAAGAGGCAGAATACTACAACTGGACTTAGGACCTGTAATAACATATTGGCGATGACAAAGGTGAACATCTCAACACTTTTTCTTTTCTTCTTTTTTCAACTTTTTTTTGGTTCAGCATATAAATTAAACTTAGCTGAATATTTGATATGAAACAGCCATTGCATGCAAAAGTGCCTGCTTTTATCGGAGATACTAATATCAACCTTTCTTGGAAAGAAGCCACAAAGCCGTTAGCCTCAACAACATCAACAACAACAACAATCGGGTTTGTTGCAAAGTTACTCAATCCGAAATCTTTCTGTTTTCTTATAATCTGTTGGGATTTTCATTTTTTTTTACCTTTGTAATAATACAACTACAGGGGAAAGCGGCCTGCTAATAGCAACAATGGAAGTGGTAACAATGTTTCAGCAAAGAAGGGACGTGGTTCAGGTGCTATGCAAAGTCAGCTTGTCAGCAAGGCCTTTGAGGGAATATCATCGTACGGTGCTGGTAGAGGCGGAAACCGAGGTTGGGGAAGACGTGGAGGTGGTCGAGGAAGAGGACAAGGAAGAGGTCGCTGGTAATAGTAAGCTTCCATGAGAGGATTCCATGACTGTGTTTCTGTTTTTTCTCTTTATTTTTGCATTTGTCTTTGTCAGTACGAGTTTTGATTTGGTACTTGGTAGAGTTTGAAGACGTCTCATATCAGAACAGGTCCTGTGTTTTCTTCAAAACAAAATTCAATCATTAGTGAACTTAATTAACTAATCTTTTTAGTTCTCAGCTACATAAGCTGAGAGATCCATTGCATGTCTCCGTCATCCCAAGATGACTTCCATGGCACGTTTAGCTCTCTTTCTAGCTCTGATCCATGACTCTATGGAGTTAGTAATGGGTCATGTTCGAAGTCTTATTCTCAGGGGTCTCTTGATCGTAAGCAGACTGTTTCTTGTCCAAAGGAATGCTCAAAGCTCTTAGAATATGTGTAAAAAACGTACCCTTCTTAATCATCTTTAAATTGGTTACCACGCTTTATCAAAAGTGATTAGTCTTTAGAAAAGCAATATCAATAATTCAATGACTTACCAAACTCACTAGTACTGTTGACATTTTAAACGTGATCCTATCAGTCTTCATCGTCCAATTATGAACATTATGCGGGGTTTCGTGTGCTTGCATATATATAGAGGAAAATCATCCGACCAAATTCCTCATAAGTTTTTCTAGTTAACTTCCATGGCAGGCCTTACTCTCTTCTTCTTATTTCCCTCTATAGCTCTGCTGATCTCTGGTGTGAACTCTCGTGTCTTGAATCCTGTCCTTCTGAATACCTCAAACTTGATCTCTGATGGCGTCCATGTCACCTCGAATTACGATTATCTTACTCTCGATCCTCCAAAGAACTTGTCAAGAACCGCGTGTGTTCATGTCTACGGGTTTCTTCCATGTGCAGAAAATGTTAGAGGTTATGTCTTCCAAGTTTTCTCTTTGGTTGTCTCTTGATCATCGGTGATTATTTCTTGTCTGAAGGAAGATCAAAGCTCTTTGTAATCTTCGAGGTGGTATCGTCTTCCCTCTTCTTACACTACTCCCAAGAATTGCCCTTATGCTCTGTAAGGATCATCTTTCTTTTGTTCCCATTAAGAAAATATCTGAAAACATATATTAGAGCTTAAAAAAGTGTATTCTTGTTTTGGGTTTTGATCTCAGCGACTGGACTATCATTGAGTAGCGATGTTGCTAACTCCTTCATAGGTGAAAATGTTGGACTTACTGTGGGATACACTGTGTTTGCTCTCACAGTTCAATGGGGAGCTTGTGTTGTGTTTAGTCTCACTGGCCCGAGTTTGGACCAGTCAGTAAGAAGAACAACCACTGTAAGATTTTGTTCTTGTTTCTTTTCTCCAAGTTTGGAATCTATTAGTTTTCTCCAGTGAGTATAAATTTGTTCATGATTCATTGCAATCATTAAAGAATATTTTATTCTAAAATTATACAGGATGGATGCATTCAAAGACAAAAGATATTGAAAGACTTTGTTGGTAAGCTTAGGTTTCCTTCTTCTTCTCTTTGAGCAATTTTTTCGGTATGAAGATTTTGTGGGTTATTGTTTTCTGCAGAAGCAAGCGTTGAAGCGGATCCTAAGAACAAGAAAGCTGCAGGGATTATGTTGCTGAGTCTAGCTCCCTTTCTCATGGTGACATTTTCGGCGATATTTGATTCACGTTCTTGGAGTCACATCATTGTGTTTATCACACTGATATTCTCTGTTTCTTCAACCGTTGCCTACTTTGTTTACTCGGTATGAGCGCTTTGGAAAACCCAATTGTAGACCCTTCTGGTTTACATTAAACGTCACAGAAATGACACATTTTGTGGAAATTCGCAGTATTTTGATACGGCTAACCAAGAGAGGATAGCTTAGATTAGATCACGCGAGGTTTGAGCTCATGTCTGAAGTTCATAAGCACTTGCAGAGGTTTTCACCAAAAAGCCTAATAAATTATGGAGAAGTAAGCAAAGAGAGCTTGAAAAGGTTGTGTAAGACTTTTGGTTCTGTACTCTCTATATTTTTGAAGCAAGAATTATTTCATTTCAGCTTTCTAACATCGTTGCTTAAATCGGTAGTTTGTTCGAGAAAACTGATACAAACAAAGATGGGAAAATACAAATATCTGAGCTAAAAGACTTGACCATAGAGTTTTGGAACTTTGGGAGAATGAAATGTGACATCAATGAGCTCGCTAAAGCTTTTCTTGAGGATTTTGATGGAGACAAAGACGGTGAATTAGTAGAGAATGAATTCGAGGAAGGGATTGCGAGATTGCTCAAACAATACAAATTCAACTTCGATTGCGTAGAGAATCAAAGAGAGAATCACATTGTAAGGAATTATATCACACATCATTTCAAGATAAATATCATTTATGGATGTTTCTCTAGTTTCAAAAAGGCATATTGGTTATGAAAGCATGATGTTTTGCAGGACGAGGTCGGAGTTCTTCAGCTGGAAATACCAAAGCAAACGCTTCTTACAAAATTTCTATCTATGAAAACGTTAGGAGCTGTGATTGAAGTTATCTTAGGAATCCTAATTGTCCAGTTTCTTGCAAAGCCCTTTATGATGAACATCGAGCTCTTGTCGGTCTCAGCTGGAATTCCTTCTTTCTACATCGTTTTCACGATGATCCCTTTGTCTAAAAACTTAAAGAACACTCAATCTACACGCTTTTGTCGTGGCAGAGACAAGAAAGGAATTTCATCCAATACCTTCTCCGAGGTTAGTTTAGCTATCACAATTTATTACTTGGGTTACACTATATATATGTAAGACTTATATGTGATATAAGATAACTCAAAAATTTAAGAACATTTTTATTGATTTTTCCACAGATCTACAAAGATGTTACAATGAACAATCTCACGGGAATATCGATCATATTGGCGATTGTATACACGCGAGGTTTGACATGGAATTACTCGATAGAAGCTCTTATTATCGTGATCGTTGGCCTCATAATAGGTTTACCAGTCTATATGAGATCTACTTACCCTTTCTGGATCTGTGTTTTTGCCTTTGCTATGTATTTCTTATCTCTTCTCTTTATCTATCTCCGTTTTCATTTTCTAGACAATAACTAAGTTTACAACTTTAGGTTATTGTTATTTCAAAACCTAATCACAAACAATTGATTCGATTAATCGTTATTCTTTACATATATCATCTCTATTTTTTTTTTGTCAACACCCATGCATTTACGTTTTATTATTAGAGATCTAAGAAAATACATAGGTTATTTTCTCATGTTTTTATATTGTTATGAACAAATGATACATTATTATGTTATTCGTTGAGTTAGAAAAATATCATTTTGATTGTTTTGAAAATACGTGGTTTTCAAAAATTTCACTCGGAAGACTCAATTTTATTGTTCCAAACTACTGACCATCCCCTGCACCATGCAGTATTTTTTTTTTT
>VBRH01000080.1:83061-90736 GCA_014578085.1 Cardamine resedifolia
TGAAAGCTTCAGTTGCCTCCTCGTTAGTTGAGAAAGTGAAGATGGAGAACCTTCTCGTCACTAGTTCTTTAGTATCGTAGGCTTCAAAGATATATTTTATGTCATTTTCACTAAGAGATGGAAGATAGCTATGAACAACCAGGGTTTTACAAGGCTTCACAGTTAGAGTTAAAGGCTCCGGACAATCTTCGTTCACGGAAGACATTGAGGGTTGGAGATCTATAACTTTCAGATGGGTATTTTACCGGCAAGGCTATCTTCAGGATGAGCAAGAGAAATGTAAGTGGAGATTTGTGTGGCTGTGGGGAAATGATAAAGAGGTTTTTATGCATAACCGGTATATCAAATATCCTATGTACGTTGAGTACTTTAGGGGTCGAATCACAAAGAAACGAAATTACCGCACTAAGATTCGAGATTTCATTTTTCAAGCTAAGCAAATTAAAAAGGGATTTTGGTTTAAAACTAATTCGAATAAAAGCGGGAAATAACTAAAACGGTTTTAAAATTCAAATAAAGAAAGACGAACTTTCGGGAAATAAAATATGCATAGGACGATTGACTTTTAACTAATGGAGTTTGAATTCTACCTCTTAGAACTAACCATCGGTTTAGGAACACTAATCTAGACTAATCCACTTTCGTGGCACTAATCCCTTTATCAATCATCTGGTAATCAATAACTTTCGTTAGCTACCTAGATGATCAATAAGCATGATTAACAAGCCTAATTTATCACCAAGCATCCTAATCAACTATTATCATAGGCTAGAAATACTAAATACTTTGATAAATTTGGTTCAAGTATTTTAACAAAAACTTTGTGGGCATAAAAATACTTAAGCTCTAGATTAACAATTGTTTGTCTAATCTAGCATTAATAACACCTATCAAGCATGAAATCTAAGAGTTACAAGCCTAAACTCCACTAATTATCTATCAATCACCCTATAGATCTAACATTCCCAAAAGTCCTAAAATGACTATTCACTCATAATCATGAAAACACAAATCAATTGGTTTGATTGATTCATAATCATGATTATAAGATAAATAGATAGAAGGTTTAAGAAGAAATAGAAATTTGAGAATTTGATTCAAAGAGATTCATAAATTAGATCTTAATATCCAAAAGAGGCTAAAAATAAATCTCTCAATACAAAGTTTTTTTCTAATTAGGTTTTTTAGCTATTTATAGCAAAATACAAGGAAACCCACATTAAACTGCATTAAACCGAATTAACCCGCGCTAAACCGGAATTGACCCGGTTTAATAACTAAATCTGAAATTAAAAGGAGATCTCATCGGTTGAGCTTTGACCGATAAAAATGGCCGATGAAACGTCTCGATGGAGGATGGCCGATGGGAGACAACCGATGAAAGCTCACGGTGGTGGCTACTCGATGGGAATGGTCGCCGGATCTCCAGGTGAAGTCACGTCAAGCTTCCAACAATGGACCTTGGTCGATGAGGATGCTTGATAGGTGCTCGCGGCTTTTGGAAGGCGATGGAGAAGCCCGATGAAGTTCCGCGGTGCTGTTTTCCCGCTGGAACTCTCCGCTGGCTTTACGGGCGGAATTCGTCGGATCTTCGCGGTGAGAGACGGCCGGTGGATGTGATCGATGGACTTCCGCGGTGAAGACTAGTCGCTAGAGTTGCCCACCAGATTTACAGGAGTGATTCGCCGGGTTTCCATCGGTGGCCTCTTTGCCGCTTGTTCTGGCCGATAAGAGCCCACGGTGGTGGCTTCCCGGTGAGGTTCTCGATAGGACTCCGCGGCGTTGCTTCACCGCTGGATCTGCCCGCTGGTTTTACAGCTTGATTTTCTCCAAATCCCAGCGGTCTCTTTTGATCGCGAGGAATGTCCGGTGAAGCTCTCCGATGTGCCAAGGCCGATGGCGTTGACCGCCGCAACTTCTTCTCTTCTCCAATCTCGCTCCTTTGCTCTCTTTTAGCCCCCTTTTGGCCTCATTGATACATACTTCACTCCATAGACCTACAAAATGCAATCTATGCAAATTTGCATTCTAAACTCTGAGATGAAATTGATGAGAAAATGAGGTAAAATCTATGCTACAATGGCAACATATAAGGAAACAATTAAGAACCGGAAGATGAAACGAAGAAAAAAAAAACTGGCGATAACAATATACAATATGTGAGTTTGAATTTGGATAATGACACAAAAACAATATGGTATATCACAAAACATTAGCTTGTATGTCATAGTCCAATAAATCATAGTTTAAAGATAACTTATACCACTCTGACACTCCCAAAGTATTAAATTGAAAGAATCATGTTTTCTGCCTTGGAAGTTTGGAGTATTACAATCCTACGCATGGGTTAGCATGTTCTTGGCTTTTCATTTTTTCATTTTTTTGTAAGAACTAGATTAGTTCATGAGCTAGATATGGACTTTTAAAACCATATCCATGAGATTTTTAAACTATATATATAGTTTATCATACACTATACTATATTATTTTGTATTTAGTTTGATCTATGCATACGAGAACCTAAACTTGTAAATTTTGGTAGAATGCTTGGAGAGAAAAGATATCGGATTTGTATTTTTAAAATAAATTTAAATAAAAAAAAATGATTAACTTGTTTGTGAGGTAATTCCCCTCTTATAATGTTTACGTACGGTGAGAAAGTACTTAGACTCTACTTAGTTTTTAAAAACAAAAATTGTCAAGTCACACATTAGTTAAATAAAAACTAAACGTAGGCCAAGAGTATGGAAACGGACAACTGATAGTACGTAGACAAAGATAAGGATAACAAAAACAAAAATGGAAAGTGGGGAAAATATTGCATGTTAGTGGAAATTAGGACATTGAAGAGAAGGCATGTTGGTGTATTTACTAATGCGAGCATTTAGTGAGACTGCAAAAAATGAGCGCAATTTTAGCTTACAAACTTACAACCTCTCCTATAACCCATTTCTCTTGCTCCCTCTCTATGTACCTTTCATTTAATGCATCGCTCGCAACATTATTATATAATGATAGGCTATAGAAGTGTGTATATATATGCTTTAAGTGTTATAGAAAAATATATGCGTTTATATATTAAAAACCCAAGTACTGGAGTGAGTTCAATGAAAGAAGTCTTTTGTTGGCCGTGTAGCTATAGCCATACAAATTTATTAGAATCTAGAAAACTAATCTGAAATGTAACCAACTAACTATAATTGTGAAAAAACAATTATGAGAATGACGATTAGACCCCATCCAAGCGAAAGATGAAAAAGTAAAGTAAAATCTCATTTTATGTTTATGGTATATTAATGAATTAACGTTCATGGAATTCACTTCTTATAAATCAATGTTTATGGAATTCACTTATTTTATGTTTTATGGTTTTATGGTCTCATATTATCTAATTTAAATGTTTCTATAATTTAAAAATAATTCTGTTCGAGTTAATTTATTTTATTTATGATGTATAGTTGTACATGTGTCAATTTTTCACTTGTTCTCATGTCTTGAAACTTCAAACAATGGAAAAGATTATTCAAATTTCTTCATCTTTATTAGGATTTATGATAATCCAAATGATGAATCCACACATCAACCGCATGTCCGCAGTAAATCTTGAAGCTAGTTAGATGTTAAAACAATACAAGAAGAATTTATGTAAACAAACTTCAAATGTTGAGAAATACTACTCAATTAAGGTGATATCAGCTTTCGAGCTATTAAACTATAGTATGTTAATGCATTGAACTAATCGTACCATTTATTGACATTTTGGTTAGGGACAAATTGGCTGTGGCAAAGAAGGAAAATATGAATCCACAAGGAAGATGAAAACAAAAATAGAAAACTTTAAATCTTTCTCTTATTTTAAAATCAAACACTTATCGGTTCAGTACTATTCGGTATGGATCACTCATCATCCATCACTCCCCCTCATCCCCCAACAATTAATTGCTCCTATCATGTACAACTTATATATATAAGTCAAAGACGTGTATATTAATTCGAAGCTAAAATAAAGAATTTACTATCAAACATTTGATTTTGAAAGCGATCTTACAATTTATGAATTACCCCACATAAAGCAAAAACATAAAAGACTCGGTGCATCGGTTTAACCATCCAATATTTTCCTAGATATCATGTATATATCTTCTAATTTAGAAGTTTGAGTGAAACCCATAATTAAATTTTTAAATAGTATTACTATGCATTTTCAGGAAGATCTATATGAGGATACAAAATTATGTGTACAAAACATCACAAAGTACATTGCACATTCACTACTAGAAAACAATTTTTTTAGCATCACTTATTTAACATCATTTACAAAAATACTCAAAATTAAAGTTAAAAAGGATTGTTTAGCATCATTTGTACTAATTGATGTTAAAATATTAAAATTTGTATCATTCATAAATAAAGGACACCAAATGCTAATTTTTGTATCACTTTTTTTGTGATGCAAATTTAAATTGGTTTTGCATTATTTTATTTCTAATTGACACCATCTAAATATATTAAAAATGAATTAAATAAAAAACTATTAAAAAAAATATATCAAAATTATTTCTCTTTCTCGTGAGAGAGCTTAACAAAAAATTTATTTTCTTTTCCAAAAATCTCTGAAGCTGATTCGATATCCCCCAAATCTCACCATCCTCACGTCTTTAAACCCTAAATTTCTTCAGTTTCTTCAATCCATTAACTGAATTCCGTCCCTACAAAGATTCTCTGGTAATTTCTGAAGCTGATTCATGGATGAAATCAGATTACTTGAGCTAATTAACATCAGAGCTAAGATACCTCCCTTCGTTCTCGGAACGTGGCATGCCGATCATGGTCTCGTCGGAAACGCAGTCAAAGCCGATGTGAAGGTTCGTCGATGATTTCCGATTCTGTTGTGATTTCTCGCTTCGTTTCTGTGGATTGTCTCTGAATTCTTTATATCGAATTGGTGTTATTTAGTTAGGTCTTTGAGCCGTGAGTGATTATGTGGATTTGATACCTTTGTGTGTGTTTGCTTATTTAGTTTTGATTTCATTCGAATTCTTTGAGAAACCTTTATTGGTTTGCAGTTATAGCCGCCAAAATCAATTGCACATTAGTGAAAATCAATCTCTAGTTTCTTCTCTTTCCTTGAAATGTCTCAGCTTGTTTACTACTAAGTTGTGTGTGTTTGCATTTTAGATCATATATCTTCTTGTTTGCATTGATTTTACATATTAGTACATAGATTTTAGATCAGTTGTTTGTGTTGCGCATAGTTTAGTGGAGGAATTACGTCTTAATCAATATACCATATTTGATCTTTTTGGATTAACATGTATATATACAATTTGTGTCTATCTGAGAAATATTGTGTTCTATAATTGTTTTAATTCATAGCATTGATTTTTTTTTTGTGATTTCATTCTGATATATTTAAGATATCATTGTTGGATATATAAATTGCAATTGCTGTTTGGTTTTAGCTTCTCGGGTTAAAATGTAGTAGGAACGAAGCATAGTTTATAAACCTCACCTCTCCATTTTGAGATGTTTTTGCTTCTTTTTTTTATGTGAAACTAGAATATCTCTTGACTTAGGTAAATGATAGTATGTATATTGATTTTGTGTTCTGCTACAAAGAGAATTGTTTGTTTGAGTAATTGAATCTGGTAAATCAACATCTTATACAAAAAAAATCATGAATTTGGTGAAGATGGATGTTTTGGGACTTGATGGATTAGTCTATGTCTCGATAAAACTTAGTATTTGCTCAGTTTTGCTTAATCTGGATGTTTTGTTTAAGAATGAGTTTTATGTGTTTTTTCCAGCATCATTGCCGGAGTTGTGGAGGATTGTTCTGTGGTAGCTGCACTCAGCAATGGATGTCACTACGTGGACAAGGCTATTCACATGTGCGTATTTCTGAACCATTATAGAAACTTCAAGTTTCAATAAGTTTCTTAATCTGCTACGGCTTCTCTAATCCCAAGCTTAGTTCATAATTTCTTATGCTCTTATATCGTTCACTTTAATTTCCCTCCTTGAAATAAAGATGATATTCTTGAATGGTAAATTTATCTTGATGTCTAGTTTGTGGTTTAGTTCCTCTTTGTTATGTAAATTTAACATATGCAATTAGGTGTTACGCTCGTCTTCATCCAAGGGATGTGAGCTGCAGAAAGAAGAAGTGTGGCCATAGCAACCAGGTTTGGTTTTGTTACATGTTTTGCGTCCTTTTGGTTTATCATCGCAAATGGTATCTGATTATCGTTTTTTAATATCTCATTTGCAGTTGAAGCCTAAGAAGAAGATCAAGTAGAGGCTCATATCAATAATCTGTTCATGCTTGCTTCTTTTTTTGTCTTCCCATTATTATTGTTGTTTTTGTTTCAGTGAATTTTTATTGTAAGAGATTATATCAATAAAAGAATTTGGTTTTCTATATATTCCGAATTGCTTGTTCTTAGAAAATGATTTTCAATATATAAAGAAGAAGTCAAAATTTTAGTGGTCAAATTCGTATCTAGCGGGCATATAGACAAATTATATAACTTTAAAAGTGATGTTAAATTTATCATTTTGTGTTGAAAAGTGATGCTACATGTTTTAATTCGTATCGTTTAAAAAGTGATGCTAAATTATCAATTCGCGTCAATTTAAAAACGATGCTAGATTTACCAATTCGTATCACTTTAAAAATGATGGTAGATTTAGCAATTCGTATCAGTTTAAAAGTGATGTTAAATTTATGAATAGCATCATTTACATAAATGATACTAAAATTTAATTATAGCATCATTTACAAAAATGATATAAAAAAATATTTAGATTCACTCAGATTTAGCATCACTTTTAGAAATTACCCTATAATTCTAGCATCACTTAAAAAATGATGCTATATTTGAAAACAATGACATTAAACATAGTATATTTTTTAGTGATTGTATAACAAATTCTAATTTTTTATATATGGTCACTGTGTAATTTCTTTGTTAATTTTAGTTTAAATTTGTATATTTTAGTTGGTTTCATATTAACAGCTCCAACCTGATTAATCTCATACACATGTACATGACTGTGTAAGCGAGAGAGATAGAGAGATAGAGATATTAATGGGATATGTGGATCTGAAACCAATTAACAGAACAGAAATATACATCTGAATATATGTTGTTAGATTTTTAAATAGAATATTAAAGGAAAATGGCTAAAGAAATATGCTTTAGCGAAAGAAAGCGAAATATATTAATAGGAAAGTGGAAGTGGTGGCAGCTTAGCAAAAGAAATTGATGGATGTGACCACTTCTCCGCACTTTCTGCTTAGTGCTAACTGCTAAGTTCACATGAGTTGTGTTGTGTCCCATGCTCATTCTTAAGCCGCCTAGATCTTCTCTACGATGTCGATCGCTTTACTTCTTTCTAATTTAATTTCCCTTTTTGTTTTCCGTTGAAAAGAAAAAGCTCTGCAAAAAAAAAAAAAGGCTCTATTTTGAAAAATACATAGTTTACGTGAGAATTTCTAATTTGTTCAAGATGACTTTAAAATTCAGTATGTAATTACCGAGCCTTTTCGTAGAGTGAGCCCGAAAAACAATGTCTAGAAATATAATATTTCCATATTTGATATTACGAATTGCATCGAGTGTTAAATTATATAACGATTTTTAGGGTGTGTAATTATTTATTTATATAATTA
>VBRH01000080.1:113792-125760 GCA_014578085.1 Cardamine resedifolia
TTTTTTTTTTTTTGTATGGTGAATCTGACTTGGGGTTTTCAATACAAGTTTGGAGATTTGTGCCTTCGAATATTGAATTCTTTGAGGACAAACGAATTTATGTTTATTTCTTCTCATCTTTTTTTTTTTGATTTTTTTTGGGGGAAATTTTCCATTTTTGCTCCATTTGCATTTTACTCTTGTGGCATTTTATGACGAACACTTGAAATTCTCTAAACAAGTAGTTTTGTGGTTACGAATTTGTTCTGAAGATTTTTTATACTTGGGCATTTGGTTTCAAAATTTCCCCTTTTGCTTCTTTTGATAGCAATTAATTTCAGAACAATTGAAAACTCTTAAAATGTGTGGGATTTGATATTGTAGGCAGATACAACTACAGATGAAGTTTATGCTCAAGTCTCTCTTCTTCCTGAGTCTGAGGTGAGTGTTCTTCTTTAGCTCTCGAGAATTGGAACAAAAGAGATAAAATTGCTCAAGCTCTTAGATTTTGAGTTGATTGTTACAGGACATTGAGAGGAAGGTGCGTGAGGGAATAATAGATGATGGTGGAGAGGAAGATTATGAAGTGCTTAAGAGGTCAAATACTCCTCACATGTTCTGCAAAACCCTCACTGCTTCTGATACAAGTACTCATGGAGGCTTCTCTGTTCCTCGCCGAGCTGCTGAGGATTGCTTCCCTCCTCTGGTACTTACTCACTCTCTGTAGGTTCTGTAGTAAGACTAGTTCATCTCTGTACATTGCACTTTACTTGTCTGAGACAATTCAGGGTTTTTTGTTGTTCTTCTATAAGCTCATATTAGTGAGAAATTTAACTGCTTAGTTATACCTGTTATGTAGGACTATAGCCAGCCCCGGCCCTCTCAGGAGCTTCTTGCTAGGGATCTTCATGGCCTGGAGTGGCGATTTCGCCATATTTATCGAGGTAAATTTGTTGTTTATGTTGCTTTTTCTTGCCTTGAGACAGAAGATGAAGAACTCTCAATGGTTTGAGTTTCTTTTAGGGCAACCTAGGAGGCATTTGCTCACTACCGGGTGGAGTGCGTTTGTGAATAAGAAGAAGCTCGTCTCGGGAGATGCTGTCCTTTTCCTCAGGTAGTAACAAAACTTCACTGTTCTTTTCTGCCTAGTGTTAGAGGATTTGTGATAATTGGGTTTCTCTGATATAGAGGAGATGATGGCAAACTGCGACTGGGAGTTAGAAGAGCTGCTCAAATTGAGGGCGCTTCTGCTTTCTCGACTCAGTTTAATCAGAATATGAACCACAATAATTTCGCTGAAGTAGCTCATGCCATATCGACTCATAGTGTTTTCAGCATTTACTACAACCCCAAGTAAGCTCCAATCATAACAACTTTTAGAATTACATTTTGGAATAGCAATTAGTGTCTCCTTAGGCATTAGTTGTGTATTGTTTTTGTTTATTGTTTCCTGGTCATTTATCTCAATCCAAGTCTCAGTAATATATGGTGTTTGTAAAACCAATTAATGCCATGGAGTCTGCATTAATTGTAGTTTACTGGAATTGAAATTGGTAAAATCTTTTCAGGGCAAGCTGGTCAAACTTCATAATCCCTGCTCCGAAGTTCTTGAAGATTGTTGACTATCCATTTTGTATTGGTATGAGGTTCAAAGCGAGGGTTGAGTCTGAAGATGCCTCTGAGAGAAGGTTATATAGCTCAAGCTTTAAGAGAACTTTGCAACTCCTTATGTTTTTATTCCCATCTTTCTAAAATGTTTCCACCTGTTTTGTCAGATCCCCTGGGATTATAACTGGAATCAGCGATTTGGATCCTATAAGGTGGCCTGGTTCAAAATGGAGATGCCTTTTGGTAAGCTATGAATTATGATCTTTAAGAATCTCTACATTGGTTTGAGAAGTCACCTATAAGATTGCTGCTTGTTTTATATAAATCCATAAGCTCGGTGCTCGCATTGAAACTGTGTGTTTGACATCATATTCAGGTAAGGTGGGATGACATTGACGCAAATGGGCATCAACAGCGTGTCTCACCATGGGCGATCGAACCATCTGGTTCAATCTCCAATTCAGGCAGCTTCGTAACAACTGGTCCCAAGAGAAGCAGGATTGGCTTTTCCTCAGGAAAGCCTGACATTCCAGTCTCTGGTAACATGTCTACTCGCAAACAAGTTGTTTTCTTTTTACCGCTGCTATAATCTTCTCTCGCCTTTATTTTAATGTTTTTCTTTTGTTTTGTTGCAGAGGGGCTTCGTGCCACAGACTTTGAGGAATCTTTGAGATTCCAGAGGGTCTTGCAAGGTCAAGAAATTTTTCCGGGTTTTATCAACACTTCTTCGGATGGTGGAGCCGGTGCCAGGAGAGGCCGCTTCAAAGGAACGGACTTTGGTGACTCTTTTGGGTACCACAAACTGCAAGGTCAAGAAACAGTTCCCGGCTACTCAATGACTGATCATCGGCCGCAGCAAGGCTTGAGCCAGAGGAACATTTGGTGTGGTCCGTTCCAGAACTTTAGTACTCGTATCCTCCCTCCATCTGTTTCATCATCACCCTCTTCGGTCTTGATAACCAACTCGGGCAGTCCTAACGGGCGCCTGGAGGATCATCATGGAGGTTCAGGCAGGTGCAGGCTGTTTGGTTTCCCATTGACGGATGAGACCACGGCGGCTGCAACTGCGACGGTTGTCCCTTGTGTTGAAGGGCAAAATGGGAGTTCCATGAAAGGTGCTTCGGTTGTTCAAATTCAAAGCAATCATCATCTTACACAGGGAAGAGACATATATGCCATGAGAGACATGTTGCTAGACATTGCTCTCTAGGGCTATTCGGTTTCTGTGTGTTTGTTTGCTTGTGGCTTAAGTAATTTCGTATTTTAGTTGATTTATTATGATGATGACTTGCTAACTTTCGGATGTTACAAGTTGTTGTTAACTTATGGAAACTTGTAAACTTGGTCATTTCGTTCCAAGAATGATGTTTCTTTTTAGGATGAAGCTAAAAAAGTATTGACTTTGATTGTTTCTGGTTCGGTGTTCTTTTTGCATTATGTGTATTGGCTATTGAATCATAATTTGATTTAAGTGAATGTGTTATCCTTTTCCCCAAGTTATTATTAGCCCTTTTGTTGGTTATGACTTCTGATTTGCCTCTAAACCGGGAAATTCTCTTTAGCTTATGGTTTGATTTGAACAAATCCGGTTAACTGAGTTGGACTTGCGGTTTGCATATGTTCTCTACGTATCGATTCAATTATGCTTGGACCAGTTTTATGTTCGGTTTTCTACTAAAAAACAATAAATTTATTAAAATTTGCAAGTTCGACCTTCACCTTAAAATTGTGCTGGTCTATCTCCTGAATGCGAAAGTCATTCGCAATACAGCCACTCCCTATATCGTCGACGTGTCTCCGTTTGTCACAGTTAGAAAACTAATAGAAAACTCAAAACTACGTCGTTTTGAGACTTCAAAACTATACGCTATTTTGATTATTCCTTGTTGTTTTTCTGACGACATGATTTTCAAATCATCATAAATTAAATTAATACAATAATTATCTCATTATACCACTCTAATTTCAAAAGATTGGTATCTCACAGCTTCGATTGGTCTCTCATTTTTCATCCTTAAGTTACTAATCATAGTTTACATTACTTGTAGTAGCTTTCATACGTTAGCGCAAAGAGCGCTCCGAACCACAACGAGAATTTCTTCTGGTAATACTTAAAAGTTTTTCATTAAACTGATTTCATTAGTTTTACTAAAGTTTTGGTTACTAATTTCAATTTTTTCATCACATAAAAGTAATCATGTCAAAAAATATAGTCGAATTCCAAGTCCCCGATATTTCTGGAGAAAACTATTTGACGTTGGTGATAGATGTTGAAACTCATCTAAGAACCAAAGGCCTGCTTAATACAATTAACAAATCAAAAGAGTCATCACATGAAGACAAAGCACAAGCCCACGCTTTCATTATTGAGCACCTCCATAAAAGTCTGAAGAATAAATATACTACAACGAAAGATCCTGCAGATCTTTGGACTAAGCTTAAAGCTCGATATGATCACCAAGAATATGTTCTGATTCCAAAATTCCGAGCCAAGGGTTTCCATTCAAATGGTAAAGTATAGCATATAGTATTGGTATATACTTATATACACTCTTATATTTATCTCCTATAATGTTGTTAAGGGTCTCACTTGTATTGTGTATATATACACCCTCTGTACATCAATGTAACTCACGTCTTCTAAACATCTTTATAGTATCAGAGCAGGGAAAACTCTAGATCCAAAATCAAAATTTTGTTTTTCTCTCAACTACTACACTACTTCATCTTCTTCAATGGATTCATCATCTGTCTCTACGGCTGATTCTCCTCCTGTTTTCAATCTCTTGGACCCAAAGAGCACACTGATCTCTTTAAACATGTCCAACATAACAAAGCTCACTGCCACAAATTTCATTACTTGGCGCCTCCAAATCCTTTCTCTCCTAGAGGCACACGAGCTTCATGTCTTCGTGAATGACGAAGATCAAACTCCAGACGCAACAATCACCACCGCCGCTGGAGTGACTCAAGTAAATCCCAACCTTGCTGCTTGGAAACGACAGGATAAACTGCTTTACAACAGCTTACTTGGAACGTTATCTGTGGCCGTACAACCGATTGTTGCCAGAGCAACAACAACCAAAGAAATCTGGCAAATTCTCAATCGCACATACGGGAAACCATCACGAGGTCATATCATACAACTTCGACAACACCTCAAGCGCAGCAACAAAGAAAATCAATCGGTGAATGATTACATGCAAGGTATCATTGGTAAAGCTGATAGAGGGATGAGAGATTAGGTTTGGGAAAAATTGATATTGACTCTCATAGATTGAATATACAAAGTAGATGCTATTATATAGGAGAGATATTTCCTAAACTAATAGATACAAATCATTATGATATTATTAACAAATATTCATCATATCTTTGGAATATAATTGTGATTATCCTAGATCCTTCTAAATCAACTCTAATTTGATCCTACATGGAGATTAAATAATTGATTTAACTTGTTATTAATAAAAAGAGATATCGATGTTTAATGATTAAAGTTTGGTGTTGCAACATAAATATTTTTTTTTTGTGAGAAAGATTATCTTAAAGTACTATGATATGATTTTAGGTCTTATTCATGGAGAGGAGTATAATAGTTGGCGAATGATGAATGACTCACGTCCCATGGCCATGGCCATGGACTCGACAATACTCCCAGAAGAGAATACGACATCGCTTGATCGTAATAATCGTGGACAGAGAATAAGTGCCCCTAACGATAAAGGTTGTAATTTTTATCTATGTTCATTTTATTTTGCATGCTGCGACAGTTATTCAGATTAGACCTCTTAATTTGACATCATGAATAATTGTTTTGATGCAACTAGCATTACTACAAGTCGTATGCATCACATCTTAAAGTGTTTGAGTTTTCGGGTTTCGTTCATATTAATTGTTGTTCTCCACAATGTTTAAAGATTATAATACCATGTGATCACAAACAATTAAGATTAACAATTCATAAGGTATTAATATGTCCAAAAACGAATCCACTAAAACCAATAATAATAAAAAAAAAAACATAACACTTTTTATCCTTTTTTTTTTTGTCAATCTAACACTTTTTATCTAGAGTTCTAATCTATGACATGAGAACTATAAAGCGCTGATAGACCATAAGCTAACAAAAAATAATCAAAACTGGACTTAGAGCATTTATAAAGTAGTCTTTCACCAATCTCTCAAAAAATATAAAATAAAAATAATAACAAAATAATATGAAATTTTATTATTTTTTAAAAATTCCTAATATTTTAATTATATATATATATATTTTTTATATTATATGAAAGACTCATTGAGACACTTCGCAGTTCCAATTTAACCGTGATAACAGTAACACAACACCAACAGCAACTCTCTCTCTCTCTGCCACTCAAAAAAAATCTCATCCAACCAATGGAGGAGGAGACGACATGGGAACAGAGAATACAAGCCGTGACTCACATCCTCACAAACCCAACAACGAAACCACCGCTTCACTCCCAATTCTTCATCGGAACACTAATCCCATGTTACGTATCGTGGGATTACCCTCCGATCTTTTCGCGATCGCATCTCCGTCAATGGTGGTTTTCTCAGTTCCTCAAAAGGGTATCGAGATTCGGGCTTCCTGATACCTCGTGGAGGTCGAATTGTCCGTATTATCAACCGCCGCCGGCGGTTATGGCGGCCGGAGTAGAGGAAGGGAAATGGGGAAGAGAGGAGAGGAGAGAGTATGCGAGGAAGAGACTGAGAAGGAAAAAAATAGTGAATGAAGTGAATCCTTTGATTCCTCTTTTAGTTCCGAATTTGCTTCTCTTTACTCTCTTGTTATGGGATCCTCTTCCTGATTAATATTTTTTAATTAACGGATCTTGAATTGTACTATTTGTTAAGCAAGATTTGTTGTTTTTCGTATTGAAGAAGAAGAAGATGAAGATACACAAAACTCAGATACTCGTTCGCCGTTGGTCGGATTTCCCGAAATAAAATTGCCGGTTGTATCGAACCGCTAATGTGTTTGGTTTGATTTGGTTTGATCTGATCCGGTTTGGTTTCAACTTGGATAATGTCTCCGAATTTGCCTCTTAGCACCACTCATCTCCGTTAAAAATTGTTGCATCCAAAAAAAAAAGAGAAAATGATTATAAGACACTTTACTATCTTTACTATATTAAGATCAATGTCTTCTAATATCTTTTTCTCAGTGCATAAAATTGCTAAACCATTCCACCGTTTCTGAGTCATAGACGATCTAATATAATTTTTCAATAGTTTGAAAAGCTTATCTCTACTGATGCTACAATGACATATGTAGTTAGTAAAAATCCAAAAGCTATTGAAATATTTGGATAACAACTTATATCTTCAACAAATTGGAGCCCTTGACTAAGTGTCATTGGCACGTTTAGTAACCTAACAAGTTACTCTCAAGCATAAGCTGTTGTGACTCACAAATCGGAACCTAACAAGTTTGAGCTTTATTTTCATTGAGCGGTGAAGGTTCGGTGGTGCCAACTGTCACTAACAACAAGACAGGACTTTGAATAGTGGTAGTAGATTCAGCAGACTAGTATGTTGTCGAGTGTCGTCGACTAGGCCCATTTTTTAGTGGACCCGAAGAATTTGCATATCTTATAAATTAATGTTAACACTACTATATGACAGATAAATTGGTAAATTATATTGTCAAATTCGATGTATTTTTGTTTTTTTTCAATATAAGGTGCATATGTTTGTTTATGTACTAATTTATTTTCGGAAAATTTGTGTACTATATACTCTGTAATCTTGATTTGATATCAATACAATTATCTGTCGAAAAATATATACTATTTGGTAATGATATTGTAGGTTAGTTAACTAGCAAATAACTGAAATCCTGATGGAATAATGAATAATAAATCAAATAATTTGGATGATTTGATTTTACCTCCACCGTGTATGCAAGAGATTTGGATCCCGATAAATAAAGTTCAAATTAAACTTGTATTTATAAAAGTTTTCACTAAAGTTGGGATACTGGATACTAAAAGTATGTGGTGTCTTGATTGTGTCTATTTGTCAGTTTCATACGAAAGCCATGTGCATATTAGATTCGACGTGAGTAAATGACCCACCAGCGTTTAGTGGTGTACTAATGTGATGGATGTATCATTTCTTGTTTGTTGCAAACTTGCAAGGATTAGTGATTTGGGCTCGCTTCTCTATCATCCATTATCTCTTAAACCCACCGATCCTAATTACTTAGTTCCAACCGCAAGTCATGCTACCAAACCTTTGCTTATATTGTCTTGTGGGTCTAGTTATAATCAAATCTATTTGTTTTCCATTAATTAATTTACTTTAGTTTCTTCCTAAAAGATTTGTGGAGCCGTTTATTCGTTTTCTTTTTCGGCAGTTGAGATCTATCTTAATATTGTCCGAAAAGGAGAAGTACCAACTCTTCCATACTCACAGAAGTCAATGTTGCTTGAAATATTTAAAGCATTTATCTGCATATATTAGGTAAAATATTTAAGATTTACGAACGAGCTATGTTCGCTTATTTATGGATCATCACTCGATGTTGGTGTGGGAACCAGACCAATACTTTCTTAAATCTGGTATATATGGCGGATGATAATTTCTAGTTTAAGTTAGCGAGTGATGCATTTCTAATCATGGATTTTAATGTTACATGATTGTTTTGGTTGTGGATGTGCAAATGCTATTGTAGCATCTCCGATCCTCAATAGGATATGCGAACGAGACTTAGTCCGAGATCAAGTGGTAAATCGCGGGTTAAGTTAATAGAAGTATTGGATCAAAGGAGGATTCAATACTATAAAAGAAAATACAAGGAAAGAACACAAAAATGCCGAGTTACATCCAAGAATCAAGAAACGAGCTAAGTTAGTTCGGCGAGCTTATCGGCAGTTTGGTCAGCTGCACGGTAGCTCAGCTAACTGATCGGCATCTCAGTTAGCTGCTCGGACTGAGTGGCAGCTAGACCAACTGGATAACTAGGTTTATACCTCAGCTAGCTACGGATTGTACACGGCAGTTATCACGCGATGACCGAACATGCGCAACCAACGAACGGTCATCAAAGCCAAAAGACGCAGTTTTTCGTCCATTAACCGCCCATCGCCGCGAAAACTATAAATATGAGGTATTTGGCGCGGCAAAAAAAGACACACAAAAACACGGGAAATATCCGAAGTACCCGAAGAGAAAACACGGACAAATAACCTAGAAACTCTTAAGAAAAATACGGTAAATCCCAGAAAAAGACTGTGAAAACCTCGAGGAAAATCCCAGAAATTTCCAAGAATATCGTTCGGCGAAACGCTCAACAAACGTTCCTCGATTGATCTGCGTGATCCAAGTAATGGAGAAACCATGGCTTTGTGCCCGGAGAACGTGTTTTACACCTAAGTCTAAATGACTAAGGGTGTATGGGGATTTTAGGGGTCAAAACGTGTAAAACGTTCATAATGATCATTTGCATTCATCCGACCTTTTGTTAAGGAAAATTGTAGAATACTTATGTTATGTTGGTTTTCAGGGAAACACGGTGATCGTGGGAAGGATATGGCTTAGGCGCGAGACTCGAAGGCTGGGGAATGAGTGGTGATGTAACCGGGTAGATAGGATCGAATACTTGTAATAACTTATATGCAAACTCATAAGTTCTTTCGAATCCTTTGTGATATAAATAAAGTATCTGGTTTATTTCTTTATTCTAATGTACATGTGTTTCTTTAAATTCGAGCAATGAATCACGGAATAAACCTCAAATTGAATTGTTTAACGAACATACCCTAAAAATGGATTAAGTATCGTAAAGATCAATTCCGGACTTAGAAAATTCGAGACGGTCCTTACAGCTATTCTTCGTAAAATTCATACATATATGTGAACATACGTTTTGTCACACCAGATTACTATTATCTTTGGATTAGAGCATTATACATACTGATGATATGCAGCGGAGAGGGCAGAAAATACCCAAAAAACTGTTACAAAATTGCACTATCGTCCGTGTTAAAACATGTGTTAATTAAAGAACAATCTCTTTCTTTTGGGATGTGAAGAGTTGATTAAGCCATTGATATTTATTCTTTTCAGTTTTATATATTACGTGTAGAATGTCTTGAATCTTGATGTATGCTTTCGATATATGTTGTCCTGTCGCCAAGTGAATCAATTTTCTGTAATTAGTATAAACACTAGTATATACTACAAAACTTTACAGCGTTAAGATATCATCTCAGTATCTGCAACCCCATTCTTTTAGAGCATGGTGGTCATGTTCATTGTCCATAAGTGTTTTAACAAAATTCACATGATTTTAACATTTTCATATAATCAAAGGCTTGCCTAGTTACCATTTTCTGATAAAATAACTACATATATAGGCCCAAAAAGTCAAGCTACCTCTTTGAAAACCATCTCATCTATCCACCTAACCATTTACCCTCTCTATATGTATATTTAAAAAGGAGTTTAATTAACAAAAAGAGAAAACCTCTCCTATAAATAAAACACTCCCACTTTTCCCATAAACCAAAAACACTCACATCACCATGGCTTTTTCCACTAGATCAAGTCTCTTCTTCTTTTTCTTAACACTTGTTCTTTTCTCCACCCAAACCAATGCAAGAGACAGCTACTCCTTTGGCAAGTTCCATAGAGAAAGCCTCAAAGACCAAAACCCTAACAATCTTGTCCCTATCCAAACCAACGAGAAGAAAGAGCAAGACGACCAAAACCCTGCCTTTATCCCCGAGTCCGAAAACGGGTACGGCTTGTATGGTCATGAGACAACCTATAACAACAATGAAGAGTTGAATAATAACAAGTACGAGGAGAACGTTAACTACGATGACTCTTTCTCCACCCCAAGCCTCAGCCAAACACAAGAATCTTACAAGAACTACGGAGAGAATTATCCTAAGACGACCGAGAGTTACGCCAACTACGAAGAGAAGGAGGCGTACAAGGGTTATAGCAACAACGTAGAGAGACAAGGGATGAGCGATACGAGATTCATGGCAAATGGTAATTACTACTATGACCTTGACGACGACAGAAACCACGGCCGTTTCTACAAGAAGCATCATTACAACTACAATCCCACCGGTTACAATGAGAATGAGGCCAACTTCAAGAATCCTTACGATTCTAAGAACTTGATGGACCAAAAGTCCGAGATTTTTGGAGAAGAGCAAGGAGATCAGTCCAGTCCATGATCATGCCCACACGAAACAACAATAACTATTTGCTTTTATATTTTGGATTTTCTTTTCAAACTAATTAAGTTATGATGCATGGTTTATAAGTCAAAGCTATAGTTGTTTGCATATAAAATTTGGAAGGATAAAAATAGTATATGGTGCTGCTTTTTATGCTAATTTTCTGATGTTCAATCTCTTTTCTTCTTATTTTCTATAGAGAATTAAAAACCCACACACAATTATTAAGCAAAATCTTTCATTCTTTTGCATTTTCTACAATATTTTTCCTTATCTAATCACCATGTTGCCTGCATCTAATTGATGACTGGCTATGTTTTATTGATACGCCAGATGAAAGTAAAAACAGCGAAAGGTCTTGTAATGTTCCATAATTTTCCATTAATTGTTCATGTCCATTAGCCAACGATTAGTGGACTAAAACAAACCTCTTGCTATTAACCCTCTCGTCAAGCCATTGTGAAATTAGCATTTATGACATTGACTATATCAAAAATTTGATTTAATATTAACATTTGATCAAAGATTAGTGAACGTGACACGCACGCTCTCGTGAAACTGACATCCCATATTTGCCATTAGGCACTGCACGTGTCACGTTATCATAGGCTTCATAGCAACTGACTTGTAAAACGTCCGGTGAGCTCACACACCTAAAACCCATTAAAAAATCCCTAAATCCTAAAATCCAAAGTAAAATCGAAATAACTTCCAATGTCCGCCGCCAGGTCCTTCCTCCGAGCCGCCGTTGCCGCTTTAAAGTCGACAAAACCTATGCCGTCCTCTGCGCGATCTCCGTTTACGATGGCTAAAAAGAGCACTCTCTCTCACCGCATTTTCAGGTAAACACAGTGTCAACTAGCCATTTTCCAGGCGATCAATTACGCCATTGTTTAGCTCATTTTTTTGGTTATCTATGCTCAAATGAAAAGATCTCCGGTGGAATTGAGCTGCTGCGTCGGGACGATGCTGCCGTACCACACGGCCACTGCTTTTTCTGCCTTGCTCAATCCAATGCTTTCAGTTTCACGGCGCTCCATTTCGACTTTCCAAGGTACTTACTCATTTCTCTTCTTCGAATTGAAGGCAAAGAACAGTCAAATAATCTACAACTTTGTTTCATTTTCATTTTTGTTACCAAAAAAAAAAAAAAAAAA
>VBRH01000080.1:125794-146728 GCA_014578085.1 Cardamine resedifolia
AAAAAAAACTTTGTTTCATTTTCTTGTGATTTGATGCCTAGTGGGTAAAAACAAACATGTTGTTAAAGATGTAAATTATGATGAAGATTGTGATTTTGTTACATTACTGTATCCTTCAATTTAGTTTCATTGTTATATATCTTCTTCCTGTTTATTCATCATAATAAAATAAGGTTTGTTCTATAGATAAAGTGTAGAGTTGGTATGCTACTTTTTTGAAGGTTGTTGGTCTTCAAGGTTATGTATTAATTAGAGGTTTTTCTAGGTGGATGAATATCTGTTTATTCTCTCTGCCCGGTTTACTATATATACATGGCCATTGTTGACGGGTTGTTCTGTTAGGCTTTCTCTTGTTTAAGTGTAGCCTTATTTCCATTTTCTTATTCAAATTTTGATAGTTGGATTTGTTACAGATATCCCAAAAAGAACCAAATTTCCTAAACAACATCGAGGAAGAGTAAATGGAATATCTTCTCGCGGGAATCGTATTTGTTTTGGTAGATATGCTCTTCAAACACTTGAACCCGCTTGGATCACATCTAGACATATAGAAGCAGGGCGACGAGCAATGATACGAAATATACCACGTGGTGGAAATATTTGGGTACGTATGTTTCCAGACAAATCAGTTACGGGAAGACCTGCGGAAATGCGTATGGGTCATGGGAAAGGAGCCGTTGAGTATTGGGTAGCTGTGGTTAAACCAGGTAAAATCCTTTATGAAATTGGTGGTGTATCAGAAAATACAGCCAAAATTGCTATTTCGACAGCAGCTTCAAAAATGCCTATAAAAACCCAATTCCTTATTTCTAGATTATAGAATAAAAAACAGCGAAAGGTCTTGTTGACAATCGTTTCTGTATTAGTCCATGTTCCATAATTTTCCATTTGTTCATGTCCATTAGCCAACGGTTAATGGACTAAACAAACCTCTTGCTGTTAACACTCTTGTCAACCCATTGTAAAATTAGCGACTACGATTTCTATAGAATTTATGACATCCACTAAATCAAAATTTTGATTTACTATTAACATTTTATCATATAAAAAGATGTACATTTTTAGTAAAACTAACTCTTGTTGTTTGGATTAAAATTGGGTTCCTCGAAAAAAAAGAAAAAAAAAGTAAGCAAATAAGCGATACTCACGTGATATGCACGTTCTCGTCTAGGCACTGCACGTGTCACGTTATCATAGCAACGACTTGTAAAACCTCCCGGTGAGCTGAGGTCACCCCCTAAACCCAGAAAAAAATCCCTAAATCCTAAATCCAAAAGTAAAATCGAAACAACTTCCAATGTCCGCCGCCAGATCCTTCCTCTGCTCCGGTGGCGGCCGAGCTGTCGCTGCCGCGTTAAGGTCGACGAAGCCTATGCCGTCCTCTACGCGATCTCCGTTTATGATGCCTAAACAGAGCCCTCTCTCTCACCGCATTTTCAGGTAAACATAGTGAATTTTCTTTTTCGAAACATCGATTACGCCATTGTTTAGCTCATTTTTGGTTATGACTGCTCAAATGAAAAGATCTCCGGTGGAAATGAGCTGCTGCGTCGAGACGATGCTTCCGTACCATACGGCCACTGCTTCTGCCTTGCTCAATTCGATGCTTTCAGTTTCACGGCGCTCCGTTTGGACTCTACAAGGTACTTCGAATAGAAGGGAAATAACAGTTAAAAGACTCTAAATTTGTTTGTTACATTTTCTTGTGAAAGTCAGTGATCTGATATATACCTAGTGGGCTTACTGGTGAAAACAAAACAAACCTGTTGTTAAAGATGTAAATTATGATGAACATTTGTGATTTGATACATTACTGTTATCCTTAAATTTGTTCCATTGTGTTATATCGTCTTCTTGTTTATCCATCCTATATAATTCATATGCGTGCTGATCTGATCAAGTGTAGAGTTTGTATGTTACTTTTGAATTTCTTATTACATTTTGATATTTGGATTTGTTGCAGTATTCAATAGTTAAATTCTACTTTCTTATACATTTACGAATATGGTGTTTTGCCAATAGGAATTTTCATGAATCCTGCAACACTCTTTTGCTCCCAATAGTCACCTGCGGTTATGTTTTCGGGATACTGATGTGTTCTTTTTGCGCAGGTTTCATCGATGATGCATGATGAATTTCACTTGGAGAGTGCGGGAATGGTTGCAGTTTTGAAGCAAGATGATTACGTATTTCTTCGTAGGTTATGAGATCCGCTTTTAACCTTGAAGATGTGTCAAAATCTAACAGGTTAACTCGAGAAACAGAAGACCACTTATTCGAGCTTCTTTGAATCAAAACTGACTAATTGCAAGACATATTGAGGGCACAAAACTTTTCACCAAGTTTTTTCATTAACCTTCTCTGTTCATGTTCCATACAAAAAGAAGAGAGGTTACAAAAGCATCCACAACTGAGAGAGTGAGTACATATCGATGATATATCGTAGAAACCCAAGATCAAACATAAATCTACCGGTAGATAAATAGCAAACTTGCAACATCACAATCATAAGATATACTTTACCCGCCCGTATACACTGCAAAACAAAATTCACTTGATATAAGCTATTAGACAATTATAGATCATTCTTCAACGACATTGACGAGCTCATACTCCACAAGCGACAAATTGTTGTCTTCTTTAACAGTTATGTCAACCGGTTCAGTGGCTTCGATGCGACCCCATTTGTCAACAGCAAGCCTCATAGATCCTTTGAACATATCTATCTTTGCATTCCGGAGATTCACAGTAGCTCCTGGTTTCATCGAGTCCACTGCACCACAAAAAACGATCCACTTTGAATAACCAATAGAATATTCAGATCAGAACAGATCCTAGAGAGTGTCTTTAATCAACACGAATATGTAATTCTATAGCAATGACTTATATAAGTTATATCAATGCGGATTCTAGGAGAAAGGCTTCAAGTATCCAACATTGGAGTTATTGACACAATAGTTTCACGAACAAAATCTTATGTTTTTGAAACTAAAATCACAATTTTAAAGCATCTAATAATTGTCCTTGCTGTTTGACTCCATTGAGACTGAAGAAATCTAGATGAAAGCCCTATGATTTAAAGACTTGAGAGACTTATGATTCTTTAGTGGAATTTACCATTTTTTTCTACGAAGGCAGTTTGAGGTAGCCACGTCAATCTATAGAACCAAAAGTAAAAGTTTTTTTTTATTCAGTTTGTGAGATTAACATTGTACCTTTCAGAACTCAAATAATATATTTTGATAAAGATGTTTGTGTGTGACTATCTATCTATCATCACGGCTTTCGTTATAAGAGAAATATTTTAAGCATAATTCCACAAAATTTTAAGTTTAAACAGTAAAGAAATCAAACCGATTTTAAAATTACTCCATACCAATATCATAAATATTCATTTTATTGACCCCAACGTTGGAGATGGTAACTAGTACTAGCATCTGATATACCTTGTAAATAATAAAAATTACAGAAAGTGTTTTGGGAATAATAAGTTTCATAAAGTGAGATATGGCTTTGCTAAAAACAATGACACATTCCGGCTCTGTTATTTTATCTGGTGACTCTGTAAGCCTACACAAAACAAAAACCAAAACCAAATGAGAGAGAGAGATTCTTATGTAGTAGTGTATAATTAACAAAACCGGTAACATAATATGTTTTTGTTACCTTGATCTGTTTGAGCAGATTCTTGGCACGGGCGTCTGTTTTGAAATGATCACGAACAGGCTGCAGTGGTAAAAGGAGGTTATGATTTTGTTGTTGAATCCAAAATTACTAAAAGAATTTTCGAATAATTGTTTCAGTTTTTTTTTTTGCAAAGATCATCATTAGAGATTTAAGGAAGTTTTACTTACTTGCAAAATCTTATTCAACGCGTTCATCAGACCTTTCTTTAGATCCCCAGGGTGCAATTCGCCGCTCTCATATTCAGCAGCAATGTCCTCAAATCTCTTGTAGGTCCTAACATTTGGATGAATTTCACCGTTTTAGTGACATACGTAAGAGGATTACAACAAATCCAAATTGAAAGTTTAAAGGAAAGGACAATAACTCACTTGTTACCGCCATATTCTTCATTTCGCTCAACTGTGAACTCATCAAACCACGGTAAAATAATGTATTTGATGTATTCAAGGCATGGATTGCCTTGTACAATTTTTGGAGGGCAGTAAGCTTTCTTGATCTTCACATTAACTTCAGCCTTGAGGATGATAAGAAACTAGTCAATAACTGTAAAATTCTTCTATACTTCTGTAAACATAGAAAATTTGACTAAGTTACAATTACCTCTTCATCTTCCATAAAGATAGCAGATAATGGATCACTTTTGGACATCTTTTCTTGTCCTTGTTGGAGACCAGGAAGCATATCTGCAAGTAGTTACAGCTAAAAGATGATAAACAACGCTAGACCAGGAAAAACGTGGTCAAATAGAAAAATGTGGAGCATACGGTGCGACAAGATTATCGGTTTGTTTTTCCTCTTTATGTCATCACAGTATTCTCTCGCTAGCACGTTTACTTTTCTTTGATCCATCCCAAGTTGGCAAATATCAGCCTACAGATGTAAAACAAACGTTTTAGCATCAATCAATCACAGAACTCAGAAGCCAAATACACATAAGGTAAACATTACATTGAGTAAAAATCAATTATATTCATCAACAAAATCTGCCAATCATATACGGCTTTTTCTAGCCTGGAGGTTTAATCAGGTGTTTTTTCAACAACATTAACAGGCTTTCTGTTGAGGTGAAGCTAAAGCTAAATTCTCGATTCCAAGTAACAAGCAACAAAATCCAAAGACAGTTCTAAGCAAGAGAAACCTCAACTAAAGACAAATACATCCAGAATACATAAAAAGTACCTCAAGGAAAAAAATATCTGCACATTGCATGCATGGGTAAAGGATCTGAGCAGCACTCAGTTCATCGGTCTCACTACGTCCCATGATCGTCACACACCTGCAAGGACAAGAAACAGACTCATTCAGGTCCCATTATTCCCCTAACACAAATACAATGAACCAAGTATGGAAAAGATTCAAAAAACTAACCTTAAGATTCTAGGGAGCTTGTTTTTGCGAGCAATGTCCATCACAAGAGGCCAGTACTTGTCCGCCTTAGCATTAATTTCTTCAGACGACCACAAAAACTCTACTTTATCATTGTCCATCCCGGCGGCCTTCCATATCTCTTGGAAGTATTCTCCAACAACTCTGATTTTCTTCAAATCACCGCCCATTTTGTTGTTTAACTGAGCAAACCAATCAGCAATCCAAATTTTCACTCGGCAACCAGCTGAAGTCATTTTGTTCACATTGATAACCTTCATCACTCCCTATTAAGAATAACAGCACGAAACGGATTAGCCCAAGCTTCCCACATAAAGCAATGGAATAAACTATAAGTTAACTAAAACACCTCAAGAGATAACAGACCTGAGCAATGTGCATCCTTCCAGATGGTTCAAAGCCGTCGTAGCAAATCGGAGCAGCCTTCTTAGCAAGAAGATTCTTCAGCTCTTCCTCTTGTATGCATTCCTCACCAATGCTCCTAACAATTTGGTATCTCTTCTCTACCTCTTCGCTCATCCTGGAGAATTATTAAAAAGTTTTAAATCCAAAATTGGAGAATTGAAGTTTTAAAAATTTCAGACTTGTAAGTTGCTATAGCCGGAACAAAAGGGGGAAAAGCTTCAATTTTGTTCACTCTAATATCTATCTATCACAAAGTAGGAGTCGCAGGAGAAATAAAATAATCCAATCAACTGTAATCGAGGAGCAAAACTGGAAAATTGATGGCGGGTAAAAATAAACTCACTGTAATCCGGCGGCTGAAGAAGATGCCTGAGTTGATGCAATGGAAACATTCTCCATTTCCGACGACAGAGTGTTGGGGATATCCGAAGACTGATCCGCCATCAAGAATTAGCCGGCGGCGGATGAAGGATTATTAGGTTTTTTTTTCCGAAAGTGCCCGAGGGTTCTTAATTAGGGTTATCAGTATCACAGTGATAGTGATGGAGTTAACGTGCAATAGTAGCACCACCCGCTTCACGTTTTTCTCGGTTTCAATTCGGTTCTCTTTGATTTCTTTTGGTTTGATTTGGTTAGGACCTGGTACCTAAGAAGTGATCCAAATCCGACCAAAAAAATATACTGAATTTAAATTCGAAACAACAAAATATCTTAATGAGTCCTAAACTCATACATCCAAAAAATTGAATCTGAATCCATATCGAACCAAAAATTGAATGAGTAGATGATATCTGAAATATAATTATGTATACCTAAAAATATTAATTATAAATATATTTTATAATTACCCAAAAATTACAATTACAAATCCCCGAAAATATCAATTATTTTTAAAACAAATGAACTAAAATAATTAAATAGATTCGGAATTTTTTAGTTATATTTGTAAAAATCTAACCAAATTTTATTTAAATTAAACAATTTTTATTCTTTTCAATATTTCTGGTACCCAAACCCGACCCAAACGTAGATGTAATCGAACCAAAATCCGAATTGAAAATTATAAATATCCGAATATAGTTTTTACCTTCAAACCCAAAAACTCAAAAGACATCGTCCTAACTCGAACATGTACTCAAAAGTCCATGCCTATCACCATGTGTTAAAAAAAAAAAAGTTGAATTGGGGTATTGGATAGTTTTTTTGAAAGTAATTATATTAGAAGGTATGTAAAAGAGGTATTCTTCTATCTCTCTCATCTCTGTATCTCTTTCTATATCTCTCTATCTCTCTTTTCCCTCAGCCTCTCAACCACTCACGTTCTCTTTCTTTGCTTTTTTTCTCTCACGCTCTTCTTCTTCCGACATTTTTTTTTTCTTATTTTTTCTCTTCTTTTGTTTTCTTTCATAATTATACCACAAATATAGCATAAAAAAATTTAAAACAAAACTATATATTTTTTAAATCTTTTTTGTGAATCTAAAGAGATCCATTTTGTATATATATATATATATATAGCTAAAAATTATCATATACACCATATTCATACACTGATTATGTACACCCAAAAAGATTTATGTACATCGTATCGTACACTATCTTTGTACACCGTTAAAACCAACATCTTGTTGTACATCTGACCTAACAAATATATACACTCGCATGTACATATATACTGCTTCATTTTGTAAATTTTTGATGAACATCGATATATATAGTATATAATCATATAACACTATAATCTTATATCACTATGTACACGGACTAGCAAAATCTTATTCTCTAAGATTTGTATACCGCTTGTACACCGACTCGTCTTGTATACCGGCTTGTCTTGTACACTGACTTATTTCGTACATTGACTCGTCTCGTACACCGACTCACTTTGTATATATGTGGTATATCATCATATAACATCATAATCTTACATCACTATGTACACGTACTAACAAAATCTCATTCTCTTGTATTTGTATACCGCTTGTACACCGGCTCCTCTTGTATATCGACTCGTCTCATACACCGACTCGCATTGTACACCGACTCATCTTGAAACAACNAAATTGCAACAAGGTCCCTGCACTTTTACATCTTTGCAATTCGGCCCCAAAACTTTTTAACTGGTTTATGACACCCCCGGAACAAAAATCTAATTTGATTATTTCGACCCAAATAATCAATTCTCGAGATTTGTCTAAGGTTCATAAACCCGAAAAGATTCCGAATTAATTAAATCAATTAATTTTCGGAATGCAAACGTTACACATCTAGTACACCGACTTGTCTAATACACCAATTCACCTGGTAGACCGACTCATCTCGTACAAATACACTCACTTATACATATACTGCTTTTTTATACATCATTGATAAACACTTATATATTCTATATATCATCATATACCACCATCATCTAATATCACTATGTACAAGGACAATCAAAAATCCTCTTCTCTTAGATTTGGATACTACTTGTACACTGACTCGTCTTGCACACCGACTCGTCTCGTACACCAACTCGCCTTGTACACTGATTAATCATGTATACCGACTCGTCTTGTACACCGTTCGTCTATAGAAAAATGTATTTCGTAAATCAATCAAAAAAGTGTAATACTTTTACGAAATACTTTCTTAATATTTTCTTACTATTTACCTAATAATATTTCTCTACTTAGTACTAAATAATACTAATATTTTTGGGTGTACAAAGTCAGTGTACGAGACGGTGTAAATAAAGATTTTTTGGTGTACAAAATCCGTATATAAAAATGGTGTACATAAGAATATTTAGTTATACATCAAATACAAAATGGATCTTGTTAGATTCACAAAAATCTTTTAAAAATTAAAGCTTTGGTTTAAAATTTTTATTTTATTTTATATGTGAGATAATGATGAAAGAAAAAAAAAAAGAGAAATAATAAAAGAACAAAGAAAAGAAAGCAAGAAAAAAAAGTAGGAAGAGAATAGTGAGAGAGAGAACCGAAAGAAAAAGAAGAGACAGATAGAGTGAGAAGGGAGATAGAAACATAAGCTTATTTACCAATTGTAAAATACTAAATAGTGTATAACCTCTTCTTTCAATTACTTAAAAAAAATCTGTAGTACCCATCCAAATAACTCAAAAAAAAAATGGAAACCCCAAAAAAGGAAAACATGGCGAAGTTGACTGGGGTTGTAAATATTTGGAATATAATATGGGCCTTTAATACTATTAAGGAAGGCTCATTATATAAATAAACAGTACGGTCTTGTATCAATGGTGGTCTGGTCTCGATACCAAACGTATCTCAGGGATCAGGAGAAAGACAAGACTCGCCCCTCCATCCCGATCACACCGCAATATTATCACTTCCCTCGGCCAAGACGTGCTTTTAGAGGCTTCGAGATGTCTGATTCCGACATGGACATTGACGATGATGAGGTCGAGCAAAAGGTGCAAGTACATATAGAAGCGGCGGCAAAAGATGAACATACAATTGGAGGAGCATCTGAATTGCTTGTTAAACCAATTATAGCTTCCAATTCCCAGAACGGTTAGTATTGGTTTCGTGATTCTTACACAGTGTTGTTGATAATTGTGTCAAGTTTGTAAATTTATTGATTGAAATTGGAATCACCTCTTCCAAATTGATAGCAGGAGAAAATATTTACACATCGTTTTGGTTGAAGTTTTTGTTATTGAAGAAAGAACTAATTATGAAATTGACTAAATTTTAGCTATGATGAAAGGGTTCAAAGACTTGTGAGGTCTTACAATTAGATTTTTCACTGAAGCTCTCTTGTAAAAATTGTGGCTTTATACGAATGCAATACTCTTCTTGTATGATCTTTTTGTATCGGTTTTGTGCTTGTTCTTTCTACATGCAGTTTTGGTATGATGTCCTTGTCCCTGATTTAATATGTCTTATTCTGTAACTACACATTCAGATGAGCAATCAAAAATCATAAAGGAACAAGCTTTAGCTGAAGTTAAAGGCACTTTATCAAGGTATGGTAGATTTTACTGAAACTGAAAGTAGGAGGTTAGTGTATAGTGGGTGTTGACCTTCTGATATTTTCCATGTTTGAAGTTTTTATACTGACAGATTCGGTTCTCAGATTTCCTGCTCCGGGTATAATGCAAACAAGCTTTACCCCCGACGGTGGAGGGAACGAACCAGAACAGAAACGTGCAGCTCTTCTCTGCAAGTTTTTTGCTAAAGGGTGGTGTAACAAAGGGAGCGCCTGCAAGTTTCTTCATGTGAAAGAGAATTCGAATGGCACTAGTCAACAACAAGTGCAAAATAACATGGCTGGAAGCAGTGCTATTCAGTCTAATGAAGGTATTTCATACTATGAGATAGTTATTCTTTTGAAGATTGTGATATTAGTGATCCTATGTGTAGGCAGTTCCAACAATATAGAGGTCGTCGAATACTTTTGGAGGGGTTTAGTTTCTCTTTATGAATCAACCAATAGTTTATTTTACTTATGTTCATTCAGAAAGAAGAATATTAGAGAGCAAAGAAGGTGTAAGAGTTCCCCAGTTAAGCGAAAATGGCAAGATCTCTTTGCATACCAGACAGGATATATCTTTTGTGAATCTCCCAGGTTCTCAGGGAGTTTTCCCGTCCATGTCTTTCGTGAATCTCCCAGGTTCTCAGGGAGTTCTCCCGTCCATGCCTTTCATGAATCTCCCAGGTTCTCAGGGTGTTTTCCCGTCCATGTCTTTCGTGAATCCCCCAGGTTCTCAGAGAGTTTTCCCATCCATGAACGAGATGCGCTATATGTCTTCATTTGAAAACATGGGAAGAGAGAGTTTGAAGCAAACATGTGCTGCTGATGTCACTGACAGCAGGTCTCTGGTTATGAATAACAGCAATTCCTTCACATTGAGAAGCAGCTTTGTTCCTGAGCTTAGACCTTGTCTCAGTTCCCTTGTAAAAACAGAAATGGGATCTTCTGGACCTGCATGGACAGGATCATTGTTAAGTTCTGTTCCTATGAATGAGCGTGCTTCGAATTTTGGGCATTCTGAAAGTGGGAATAATATACATGGATCTGGATCACTTACAACGCTGCAAAGGAAAGCTGTTTCATCTGATCAAGATGCAGAAGTCAAAACTACTAGCAATCAAAAGAAAGTTTCTTCAAATGATTGGGAGCCTTCTGAACCTTTTCAAGCATCTTTCACAATTCCACCTTATATACTTCCCTCGTCTGATGCTCTCTACGATCCTTTCACGGATGTAGAGAATCTAGGAGACAAATCTCTTAATGCTCCGTCGTCGAGTACAGGAGAACACACAAGGAAAAACTCCTGTCAGCAGAAAGATGGTGATTCTGCTAGTGGTCCTCAAGCACGAGAAAGCAAGAATGATGAGAAAAGCAGTTCATGCAGTCAAAATCAACACCAAGAAACTTTTGCGAGAAGGAATTCGGAAGCGCATGGAGTAGTGGAAGGGGTGGCTACATCTGTGGTTGATCAAAATGATACAACAACAGCAACACCTAGCAAAGAGATATCTTCGGCTGCAGCTGCAGAGAATAGAGTTGTTTTACAAAGAAACAAACCTGTGGGGCTTGATTCTTGGCACAGAAGTGATGGATCTTCGTATAAAAAAACGTTGAAATCAGATGAGATAGATGGTGAAGTAAGGTCAGATGCAGGAATGAAAGTGATGAGACAGTTCCGGACTGCAGTTGTGGAAACCGTTAAAGAAATGGTGAAACCGTTGTGGCGTGATGGTCGTCTTAGCAAAGATGTGCATAACATGATAGTTAAAAAAGCTACTGAGAAAGTAGTCAGCACTGCTGTCCAGTTCCATCAGGTGCCAACCGACACCGAAACGATAGAGCAATATCTTAGTTTGTCTGCAACCAAAATTGTGAAGCTTGTGGAGGTGAGTTTCTTAGCCAGGAAATTAAATGATACTCTTAAGTAGTAAATTATTTCATTAATCTGATGACAATTCCTTTGTTCATTTGCAGGGGTATGTCGGAAAATACGGTAAACCCTAAGGTATCAAATCAGAAGCCACTTGTATGGTAGATTGGTGGCATGATGAGGGCAAACTAATGATATTCTTGTAAATTTTGTCATCCTTATTTTCCTCAGTTAGATTTTTTTTTTCACTTAGCAACAAAATTCTTTGGATCTCCATTTTGTTGTCCTTAACCAATAATGGAATAAGGTTGGAAGTGGAGTTTCGTGGAGGAATTGTGTATACATTGTAAAAACTATTCAAAGCTTAGTTTTATGGTTAAAACAGTTTTTTATTTCACCCTTAGAAAAGATTATTTGATTGTAAAGGGGAAAAGAAATTGAAACGGAATAATGTTGAGGTATGTTCTCGATAATCTTGACTTTGTTTTCGTAGAAAACCAAATTTGTTGGTGAAGTAGCTCAGTTGGATTTTATACCATGTTTATAAAATATCTGCCAACTCTAAAAGTAGTCAGGCATTTTAACGGAATCCAAATGCCAATGTTAAATCTAAAAAAACAAAAAAAAAGAATTACGTAATATTTTGTTTTAAATTATAAAATATATATGCTGTTCCTATAATGCGAAAGCCTTAGGATACTTTGATTGAAGGGTCCCCACTTGATGATGAGTCATGACTCTTCGTCCTTATCCATGTCGCATTTTTCTATTTCCACACTCCTCCCTACCTCACTGCTCACTCCTCTGATTATTATCGTGGTTATCTTATTTTATTACATTAGTGTTTTAAATTAAGGTCGTATGTTTGGTATGACTATCCATTTAACATTGGTTTTTTCGCATCCTAATTTGCAAGGTAAGTGTGTCTTTTTAAAAAAATTCTAAATCGAGGCCTTGGAAGTTGCATTATATATAGTAAAATGTTGTAAGACGACATAAAAATTACATGACATATTAATAAATAACAAACTGTTTAGAAACATATCATGTGTATTTTATGATGACAAAGAAAATTAACTTTTAGCTAAAAGCATTTTTATTTTAAGGAAAAGTCAATGTTGTGCAAATACTTAAATAATCTTTGCTTCTATATTCCCGATTAATTTCGCATTAATTCTTGTCTATTACTATTTCTCTAGATATTTTACGGGTCGACTAAAAAGGAGAAAGAGATAGATAGGCGACAAAAGAAAAAAAGAAGATATTTTCAGAAATAGTTTTAAATATGGGTCTATAAATGAGATAAGCTCTATCTAATAATACTTCACACTTGACACCTTTGCAAAAGCAACTAAAACGCACACACACATAGAAGAAGAAAGAAGAAAGAAGAAAGATGTGGGATGAAGTTGTTGCCGGACCTAAGCCGGAGCATGGCCTTGGCCGCCTCCGTGATAAGATCACCGCCAAACCCATTGACATCAAAGGTATGTATATATATATATATATATATATACTTTACACTTGCATAGTTATTTGTTTTGTTTTCTTGTCAAATATATATATAGAGATATTTGCATGAACTCATATATATATGTGTGATTTTGGAAGGAGTAGGAGAAGGGAGCAGTAGCAAGACTGTGGCGGCGGTTGCGGGGAGTCCCGGAACTCCGACGACGCCAGGATCGGCGCGTAAGGAGAACGTGTGGAGGAGTGTGTTTCATCCCGGAAGTAACATAGCCACCAAAGGAATGGGCACAAACCTCTTTGACAAGCCTTCTCACCCCAACTCTCCCACCATCTACGACTGGTACGTACTCAAATCTTTATATTTATCATCTCATCGGACGGTTCAGATCAGATCTAAGATATTTTTGACCGTTGTGATCCGCAGGCTATACAGCGACGATACTAGGAGCAAGCACCGTTAAACCGAGACGATGGAGTGACATGCGGGTGTCTGTTTCCGGCAGCCACGTGTCTGTTTTCTGTTTAGTTTTTTTTTTTTGGCTGTATTATTCGCTACCTTTATTTCTTCTTGTTAGTAACCGTTAGATCTCCACCATCTGTGTTGGTTTTAAAGGTGGTGATACGTTCTCTTGTCTCTTGTAATAATTCTACTGTTCGGTAAGATGATATGTATGATAGATAGTTAACGATGGAATTAACTCAACTATGGTTGGCATAATGGATAAGACAAATAACCAAATTTAACTTAACTATTGTTGATATTAATGAGTCTCAATCATATCCCTAACCTATGGTTACTTAATACTTAGTGAGACTCAATCATGTTATTATTTAACAAAAACTTAAAGCATGGTTAAATGAATTCTCTGTGTCAACAAGGAAATATGATAGTATGTCTTTGGATGTGGTGGGCTCTTGTACTAATTAGTCATAACTTATCCTGATGGGACATAAGTATATAATTTCAAAGTAAAATAATAATAATTTGTATTAGGAATAGTAGATATCGTACGGTACAACAATGCTGAATATTTTAGATTAAATATATTCTATAAATTCAACACTAACATAAGATTTGTGACAAAATATGAATTATACCATTTAAAACCAAAATTTAATTAGTAAAATTAAAAATAATTATATTCAAAATTTAGTTTTAGTTATGATTAATTTTGTATTTGGAATGATGATTAAAAAAAAGAAAATGACTCTTTATCTTTTTACAAGTCTCACACTTCTCCATAACAATATAAACATAGCTTGTTATCTTTGGCTAGTAAAAATGTTCTTGCAGTATATGATTAATGTGTTATTGATCCCAAAATGACTAGTTATGTTTCAACGACTCGGGAACTAGAAAAAGTTTAAAATAACTCTTAAGCCGCCATGGGTGGTTCTTATGTCTTAGGGAAGAAATAGTGGAAACTCTTGTAATCATTTAGGCCATGAATAAAGAAGTTGGTCTTGTTTACCAAGTATAGTAGAACAACCTTAAATTTTAAACGGGCCAAGTTCTGTGATCGTGTTAAGTTATAGTGAACCGTTTTAGACTTTATCAATATAAGGAAAACTGGAACCAAAACGAATCCTCACAACTGGTATAAACCTCAAGACTCGGAAACTATTTAAAGAACGTTGGCAAGATTGAAAACAAACGTTTAATGTGATCTTGACCTTCAGTGCACCGAACTTATATACAAACAAATAGGTAGAGAAATGTTTTTGAGCTAAACTAAAGCTAGAGAAACAAAAAAGGCTAATTGTTTGTGCTGGTTGATCTAAAAAAAAACAATAAAGAGAATTTAGAATCATCGGTAGCTATATGACTATATCTACCAACTGATTTGGGGATTCAGGATATTGTGATGTCACCAAATTTCTCATTCTAATCTCATATATGGGTCTAAGGATCTGTGGCCGGTTTAGTTTGATGATATTGGGATCGGATTTTACATTATGGGGTTGACAATGACATTAGTCAGGAATGTATCTAAGCTAAAGTCGAGTTTCTAATTTCTGATTAATTAGCTTTTAACACGAACTAACAAGTTATGTCACCCTTACGTAAAATGTAATTTGCATCATATTTTGCTATTTTGTGTATTTAGGAAAAAAAGAGAGGGTAAAATTTGTGGCACCGATATAAAATTTTGAATTTACCAAATGAACTGTTGTTTCCTCTTTGAATTTTAAGAAAAATCAAAACTGTTTTGATAGAAGAAAGAAGGAAGCAAAAAAAACATAACTTTGTATAGTGAAGTCTTGTTCTGCTGGGTGGCGTGGTGGGAATGGGAGAGAGTAATACGACGACGATTGGAGAGGGCTTAGGGTTTTACAAGGAATATGTCGCCGGAATGATGGCTGGTCTCGCCACTGTCGCCGTCGGCCACCCTTTCGACACCGTCAAAGTAGTCATTTTTCAATCCCAATTTTCGATTTTTTTCTTTGTTTGTTAAATCTGTGTTTATACAAAGTAGGTCTTATGTGTTTCAATTTCCAATTCGAGGGATTATTGCTTCAGACACGAATTCCATATTCAGCTGCTGAATTTTGCTCATGTGTGATTTGGTCTAATTACGAATTGCATTGGTGTGAGAAAGTGTTCTACAATAAATCATCTATATATATACATACATATCAATTATGTGTTAAGTGTTATCTATTTTTGTTGTTGGGAATATGAACATCTCTGATGATGTACTTGTTTTTTGGTAATGGTTAAACTATCTTTAAACCAAGAAGATAGAAAATCAATCATCATATATGTCAATGAGGGTGGTTCTGATGATGATATTGGGATTTATTTGAGTTTGTTGCTTTTGATCTTTGTATGCTTACAAATCATTTCTTCGTTTTGGTTTTATCATTTTCAATTGTTTATCACTGGATTGGCATCACTCATCTTCTTATATTTTCTCTTTAGGAGGTAATGGTTTTGTTTTTTCTTTCTTCTGCCAGGTGAAACTTCAGAAACATAATACAGATGTGCACGGGCTCAGATACAAAAACGGCCTGCATTGTGCTTCAAGGATCCTACAAACTGAAGGAGTGAGTATATTTCCCTGCACTCTTGTTGTTATGTCTCTTAGATTCTAGCATCCTGCAAACATATTTTAGTTCTTGAAAGTCTCGATTTTTTTCAGTGTCTATGGAAACTTACTAAATCCATCATCACCTGATTGGCCAGATACAAGTTCTTTTTACTGACTTGAAATCATTCTTAGGTCAAAGGACTTTATAGGGGAGCAACATCATCGTTTTTGGGGATGGCCTTTGAAAGTTCATTGATGTTCGGTATATACTCCCAGGCAAAGCTGTTCTTGCGGGTAACATTGGTGGCCAAATGATCTTTCACTGTATTTCAAATATGTAATTATTCATGTTTTGCTTCCTTTTTTTTTGATTTTATTGTAAAGGGAAATTTGCCAGATGATGGGCCACGACCAGAGATAATTGTTCCATCTGCTATGTTTGGTGGAGCTATTATTAGTTTTGTATTATGTCCAACAGAGCTAGTGAAGGTGGGTTCTCCAGAGTACCATTTCTTTCCCCACAATTATTACCTTTGATGGTTTCCATGGAGTTTTTGGGACATTCACTGTTTTCTCCAGTGTAGAATGCAGATCCAAGGAACGGATTCATTGGTTCCTAACTTTCGTAGATACAATAGTCCTCTTGATTGTGCTTTTCAGACTGTTAAAAAAGAAGGGGTGAGAAACTCTCGTTACTAAAAATATTCTACGTAGAATCGAACATTAGGTTGATGGGGATATCTTTCAGGTAACAGGTATTTTTCGTGGTGGTTCGGCAACATTATTAAGAGAATGTGCTGGAAATGCGGTATTTTTTACTGTCTATGAGTACTTACGGTATCACATCCACTCGAAATTGGAGGGTTCTAAGCTGAAAGATGGTTACTTGGTTGACATGGGGATAGGAGTTTTCACTGGCGGTCTTGGAGGCATAGCTGTAAGAATTGTTTTAGTGTGTTTCATGAACTCTGTTATGAAAAATGTTGTTATCAAGTTTATATGAATATTACTTCTGTTTCTATAATACAGTGCTGGTCAGCTATTTTGCCTTTGGATGTAGCAAAAACCATTATCCAGACCTCTCCAGACAAAGCTACCGAGAGAAATCCTTTTAAAGTGTTGAGCTCGGTCGGTCAGCCACTTTGATTTTGTGTTGCCTCTGTGAATCTAAACACATATGCAAAGAGTTTATGAAATAGTGTTTTTGACTTTTAAATCATGTCTACAGATTCACAAGAGGGCTGGACTCAAGGGATGTTATGCAGGTTTGGGTCCAACGATCGTGAGAGCATTCCCTGCTAATGCAGCAGCAATCGTTGCTTGGGAGTTCTCAATGAAAATGTTGGGAATCAAACGTGACTAGGATTAGTTTTCAAATCTAATTTATTTGGTCCGATTTACAGATCTCAGAACCACTACTACGACCTTGCATTTGCCTCTGATTTTTTATAAGCTTTCTTGTAACAGAACTTGCAGATCTCAGGAATCAAAGGTGTCTCCCATATTATTATTTTTATAGCTTTTTAGCTATGTCTCCTCATATGTTAATCGCAAAACATATACAGAGTCCTGGTTTAGTTTAAGATAATGGCTTAAATAAACATTTCCCAAGTTTAAACGATCTTACATTTATTCCCTTCAAGCATTTACTTATTCTCAATGCATTTAAACATGTCTTAGGTTTAGCAGATAGCTTTGATTGCAGGCAATATGGAGAAACAGAGAGAGAGACACAGAGGATTACAAGGAGGTATAAGAGACTGACAGAAGAGAGCAAGCAAAGACTATTTCATTAACCTTCAAATCGGAATTTCGGACCTTTCACCATCTTTATTCAGTTGTGCTTTTCCGCCTTCTCTCGTTGTGTCCAGCCAAGCGTCTCCTGCAACTCCGCTTGGCTTCATCAAACTCACCGAGCTCGTGAAACCTTAAAAGCCAAAGTTAAAAAGTCTCATGTATCTTTTTCTTGTATCTTGGTTGTTGCAGGAGTTTGAAAAAAGATGACAGAAATATTACCTGCTGCATTGTTGGCAGAAACGTTGGTGAAGACCAGAGATCCGAACAAGAGAAGCTTTGGCATGATACTCGCAGACTTTGTGACGTTTGTGGTATTGTTTGGCTCTGCTCATATCTGCAGTACAACTCTCAACCTGACAAACGCCACTACTACTACTACTACTACTACTACTTGTAACTTTACCTTTCTGCTTCTTCTCCAAAGTCTCTTCTTCTTCATCAAAACTGTCCTCGTCTTCTTTTTCTTCTTCTTCTTCTTCTTCTTCTTCCTCTTCTTCTTCCTCTTCCTCGCTCATTTCTCTTAAACTCCTCTTCCCTTCAGCTTTGCTTCTTCTCATACTCATCTGCAGAATTTAACTCTCTCTCTCACATGAAAGCTGGCACAAGAGAAGAAGAAGAAGAGGAAGTAAAACATTTGAAGAGAAGTAAAGGAGCCCCAAAACTAAAGTAGGGAAGGATCTTAGGTGCTTAAGTTGTTGGCCACAAATTTTTTACTCTTTTTCTTTTATTTTGCTCTTCACGTTTTAAGGTAAAAAAAATATTTAGCATGTCGTGTAACAAAGATTACGACCAAGCTTTAGTGCTCTATGAATTTTTTATACACATAATATATCCTTTATTCCTCCAATATATTAAAGTTATTGCTGAGGAATTGCTCATAAATATCTTGTAAAAATAATATTTGGTTACAAAGAGAAGTTCTTTCGATTATATAGCATAGGGCCACCACTTAATTAAATTTAGAATTTCATTTCTTGTTTCGTGTAGATGATAAGATCAATCAAGTTAGCCTTCGGGGCCACGAAGCCAGAAGTGCACATATAAGGATGGTCCAAACTTGAATATATTTGTCTTTCAATTGGTAATATGTAATATGAAGACATATTAGCATAATTGAATGGTAAAAGCAGCACAATCCTTTGATTTTAAACTGTGAAAAAATCGTGAGGGTTTTAAACACTAATTTATAATTTTTGCTTGATTAGCATTTGTGTAGATATTTGGTTATTTTTCTTGATGACTCGAATTCCGGATCTTCGATGTATTTTTTCGGATCTACCATTGGAGAGTAAGTTATCATACGTAAAACAACAAACAGTTAAAAGTGATTGGGACATCGATCAGAGTGGTTTTATCCAAAAGATTTTAAACGTCCAAAGTCCAAACTATTTGTAAAAGATGATTAAGCACAAAGGACTCCAAAAAATTTTGACCAAAAAAGGGACTCAAAAATTCTATTGCCTTTTTGAAATTTACTATAATATATTTTTTTTACTTTTAAATAATATTTATCGTACCATTATTTTTCATCAATAGAAATTATAGCCGAAACTTTCCTTTTTCTGGTGTAAACATTAACTTTTATACCAAATTTTGATTTGTGACAGCATTAAGAGAAAACGAAGAAGTCAAAAAGACCAAAAACTACAAAAAACAACAAAATACAATTAAAAAAAAACCAAAATCGAGAAGCTAACATTATCTTCAATTCTACTCTATTTTTTACTTCAAACTCTATTTTAGAGTAGAATTTGCTTCAACCCTACTTCATTTCAACTCTATAATAGAGTAAAAATGAAATTACTCTAAATATAGAATAGTTTTATTCATCCCTCTATTTTTTTACTCATTATTCTATTTTTAACTATATTTTGGAGTTAAATTAGAGTAAAATTCAATTCTATTTTAGAGTTACTTTATTTTAAAGTAAATAAAAAGAGTAATCCATTAGAGATGCTCTAATCGTCGGAAAAAAAAAAACACACAGAAAAGAACTGCCGAAGAAACACCGATTCCAACCAAGAGCTTGGACATTTGCCTCCCTTTCATCATAGCATCAAACATTTAACACATCTATTTCTACCGCTAAAAATTTTGACCGTTAAAATTCACAAATACCTATAAAGCTAGAAATGATAAGCTATGGAAAGGTTTGCTTTATGTCTCTCAGAGGCTAAGGGACAGTACTTCTATATCTTGTCCGCTCCTTTTACCATTTACGAAACAAAACCATCAGTTTACTATTTTCACAATCAATCCATGTTTTCTTTATCTACCTAATTAACCCTGAAATTAATTATAGTCCGACATTATCGTTCCTATACATCCCCATTAGTTTGGTTACATAATCTCTCAATAAAATATTACGCAGACTTTTTAAACTCATCTGAGTAAAAGTCATAGTATACCCAAGCATAATTTTGTATTTGAGATCCATGACACTGATATAAAAAGAATCGAATCAATAAATCAAAAATCCAAATGAAAAAGGGGTTGTATTTGATATGCACTATTGTAAAGAATCATATAAAAAAAAATTGAATGATACTTTCAATTTTAAAAGTTGGTAAATATACTTCTTCAAAAGATATTAAGCTAAATATTAAATGATAAATCTTTTCACATCGTTTAAATTTAAATATTTGTAACACTAAATTTGTTTTCATGACCGGATAACCTTTAACCGAAACCTAAAATAATCTCGAGATAGAAAGTTAGATTTTTGGTCACTAATTAAGAAGATGAATATTTGGTGTAATCCTCATGATGAGTTTTTTTTTTTTTTACACGACGAATCTTCATGTAATAAAGTTGAAAATATTTTTTTTTCAAATCATTGAAAAATCAAAAATGGCATAAGGTATACCATCTAATAAAATTCTATAGCTAAGAAAATGTAAATAACTAATGATCTTAGAGCGAAGTGAGATTATTCATTGTGATATTTTCTACTTCTTTAGGCTGAAAATATAGAAAAGAAAAAAACTTTTGTCAAAATATTAACGTCAAGATAGACTCGTCAGCTGTCGACACACTACTTCACATTATTGTACTGCATCATGCCTGTCAATTTTGATTGTATCTTTTGTTTAGCATCTCATTCTCCATCAGTCCTTCTCTACTTTTTCATTTTATTTCCTCATTTTTTCACTATTCAATTCGACAGGTAATATGATGGGTTCATATACAAACTTTCTTAAAAGTTTCGGTAAAACGTGTAGCTAAATTTCGAGGTAGATCTAACTCAACAAGTCCGGAGACACCATGTCAAAGTTCTATATATAT